>PVKU01009940.1:0-56974 GCA_004027475.1 Anoura caudifer | reverse complement strand
AAATAGACTTCCAGGAAGTCCAGGAAGCTCAGAGAGTCCCAAAGAAGGTGGACCCAAGGAGGAACACACCAAGGCACATCATCATTACATTAGCCAAGATTAAAATGAAGGGGAGAATTCTAGAAGCAGCAAGGGATAAGGGCACAGTCACCTACAAAGGAGTTCCCATCAGACTGTCAGCTGATTTCTCAAAAGAGACTTTACAGGCAAGAAGGGGCTGGAAAGAAGTATTTGAAGTCTTGAAAGTCAAGGACCTACATCCAAGATTGCTCTATCCAGTGAAGGTGTCATTTAGAATGGAAGGGAAGATAAAGAGCTTCTCAGGTCAAATTAAAGGAGTTCATCATCACCAAGACCTTATTATATGAAACATTAAAGGGATTTATCTCAGAAAAAGAAAATAAAAAATATGACAGTAAAAAGACAGCAAACTCACAGATATTAACAACCATACCTAAAACAAAAGCAAACTAAGCAAACATCTAGAGCAGGAACAGAAACACAGAAATGGAGATCACATGGAGGGTTAGCAACAGGGGAGTGGGAGGAGGAGAGAGGAGGAAAAGATACAGAGAATAAGTAGCATAGACAGTGGGTAGAAAATAGACAGGGGAGGGCAAGAATAGTGTGGGAAATGTAGAAGCTAAAGAACTTATGACATATGAACATGAACTAAAGGGCGGAATGTGGGTGGGAGGGGTGTATAGGGTGGAGGGGAATGATGGGGGAGAAATGGGATAACTGTAATAGCATAATCAATAAAATATATTAATAAAAATAATTATAAAGATATGGCCTCAAGATTATTTTGAAGAAACCCCTGACATCATTTCATATATAATATTTCACTGTATATACCTCTAAAATACAGGAACCCTTAGAAAATAAATACAATACCATTATCACACCTAAAAGTATTCCTTAATGATATCAGGTATTTGGTATCCACATTTTCTCAATTGTTTTATATATTGCTTTTTTTCAGTTTCTCCGCTGAGTTGAGATCTGAGAATAAGGTCCAAACATTGCTTTTAGCTGATATAACTCTAAAATTCCCCCTCTCCTCTTTCCTTTAAACTTCTTTTGTGGAAGAAACTGGTTTGAAGAAATCTCAGTGTCAGGATTTTGCTATCATTAAAGTACATCATTACATCATATATAGAGTCCAAATATATTAAATACAGTTATAAAGATTATTAATAAAAGGGCTGCAGTGTCTTAGGTGGATATCAGTCTGGTGCCTTATCATCAAGCTTTGCCTTCTGGGGGTGGGGTGGGGGAAAAAATCCCTTTACAGAGATTTTCTTTGGCTCTCATGCTGCAGGGCAGTCTGAAAGCTGAGTGCTTTAGCTTCTGGCCTCTACCAAGGAGGCAAGAGAAAAAGGGGTTTGAAGTGCTTTTGAGTACTAATCCTTATGTCCACAGTAACAAAATCTATAATATACCTTGGAATTAATTTAAATGTATCATATACATATAAGTAAAACATATAAAGGAAAGTCCCAATAACTGAAAGCTAAAGCATGTTTAGTGATGAGACAATTTAATATTTTAAATATTCAAGGCAAGTGAATTAAAATCCTAGCAAAATTGTTTTGAGAGTTCCTCTCCACAAGCTCATTCCCAAATGTACAGGCTGGGGCAAAAGTAGGTTTATAGTTGTTCATATGGGAACATATTACAATAATTAATAAATAATAATACAAGAATAAACACTGTTTTGCATACTCACAGCTGTAAATCTACTTTTGCCCATACTGTATATAGGTAAATAAAGGTCTATAAATAGCTGAACTAATTTAGAAAATGAGCAGCAAGGTGGCAAAAATCTTAACTGATATTAAGATGTTATGCAAAATATAGAAATTATAACAAACACATGTAAGCATAGTTGGTATTTGATCTTTGAAAATAGATAAATTGTTTAATAAATAGTGTTGGGAAAATTGCACAGAATACAGAATATGTACAATATAGATAAGTAAAAATTTAAGTTGGATCAATGACTAGATTAAAAAAATTAAATGTGAAAGGTAAAAGAGTAAAGCTAATATAAGAAATTATAAGAAGATTTCTTTGTGATTTGAGATGTAGAAAGATTTTAAAATAAATCATTCAAAACATAAACTATAAAGGGAAAAGATAAATGTATATCTCTGCATGAGAATTAGTTGTTACCTGACCACTCCCAACAGCAATGGAGTCTGAGAAAATGTGTATTTTAGCTTTCCAGTCAATGCTTAATAAAGAGTAATAAAGGACACACAGACAAAATTTAGGAATAAGTGACAGTTTGGAAGAAGAACTACAGAAAATTTAGTGCCAACAAAGAATTACTATCTTGAACAACCAAATAAATTCTTATAAATAAGCAGGAAAAAGAACAAAAGAAGAACAGCAAGGATTATGATTGAGATATTCTAATGGTTAAAAATATAGAGATGTTTAAACTCACGATAACCAACAAAATACAAATTAAAACTCTGATATACTGTTCACTGAAGAGCCAAACAATCAGAAAGTTGGGTATTGAATGCTGGAGAGGATGTGGGAGACAGGAAGCCTCCTGCACTGCTGGTGGGGGTGTAGCCTGGCATGTTTGCTTTGGAAGGAAATAAAGCCATACTTAGTAAAATTAAATGATTATTGGATAGACCATAAACACAAGGGTAAACCAAGAGGTATTTATAAAGATTTTTTCCCCTTCACCTGAGAACATTGTTTTCATTGCTTTCAGAGAAGAGAAGGTGGGGGAAGGGCGGGGGGGGGAGGGAGAGCGAGAGCGTGCGCGCGCACGAGAGAGAGAGAGAGAGAGAGAGAGAGAGAGAGAGAGAGACAGAGAGAGACAGAGAGAGAGAGACAGAGAGAGAGAGACACACACACACATGGATACAAGAGAGAAACAATCAGTTGGTTCTTGTATGTGTCCTGTCCAGAGATCAAACCCCCAAATGGGTATGTGCCCTGACCTGGAATCAAACCTGCAAACTTTTGGTCTATGAGACAACCCCCCAACCAACTGAGCCACAGCAGCCAGGGCTATTTTTTTTTTCTGAGTCATATTATTACTTTATTTTCCTTTTTCAAAATGTGGCATTGAAGTCATCCAACATACAGATATTCCTATGGTTCCTTACACATTTTATTCTATCTATAGTTAGGTATTTGAGCTACAAGACGAAGAAAATCACCTCATTCAAATGGCAACATCTCTGGAAAATGGGTTTCATATTTATGTGATGGGAAATCGACTCTTCATCTACCACCCCCCACCCCGCCCCCGCCAAAACTCCAGTCCATAGCGACAGGGGGACAGTTCACAACCACGCCTAGCACGTTGTGCCCTTGCAGAGAGAGGGCCCCGAACAACAAGCAGTGTTGTGAAACTTCTGAAACAAGCACCTTCTTTATTGTACAGAGTAAGAATACTGAAGAAAAGCATCATTATCCCTTTAGCCCTTTTACTGTTTTGCCTCCACCCAGGTTACTGCATACCGAGCTGCTATGAAGAATAAAAACCGACTGATTTCAAGTCCCTGAAATGCATGCAATTTAGAATTCCCTAATGCACACAATCAGTTCCCAGTCTCTGAGCCTGCTTTTTACTGAGACTGGGGTGCTGCTGGGTCACCAGCTGTGTCTGTCCTGCTGCTGGGGGTCTGGAGTGGCTGCTGCTTTGGCTTCTGGCTGCTGGGTTTCAGTTTTGGGATCTTCTCCGCTTCCAGCACTTTTCTTACTATCGTCTGCTGCCATGGCACCCATGATTTCCTGCAGTGGCTGGTGGCTTTCAAGGGAGCTGGGCTGGAATTCATAAACCTGGACTTGTCCTGGGACATCTATTGCTTTCTGTTCAAGCTTTTCCAGGATGGTCTGAACCTTCCTGACGCCATCTCTCCTGGCCTGACTGACATCGGCTCGTCCTTCAGGGCCTATTAAATCCAGGGCCAGTAGCTCTTTGGTCAAATACTCTGCTATCATCACTTTTGGTCTGTCTTCTTACCTTCAAAGTTACCCACAGCCTGTCCCAGCCCCTGCACCTTCTCCAGGATGGCTTCCACTTTCAGCACACCTGGATATTTTGGGGTGCCTCGGCTTCTCCTGGCTTTTGGGGTGTGCCTTCTGCTGGGGCAGGGCTAGGGGCTGCCCTCTCTTCTTCAGCCACATTCTTGGGGGCCAAGGGAGCAGCAGAAGGGGCAGGGCTGGGAGAAGGGCTGGCAACCAGAGCAGAGGAAACTTTCACTTCCATCTTCTCAGAGGGAGGTGGGGGCTTCTGGGAAACAGGTTGAGAATCCACCTCCTTTCGGATCACTTGAATTGGGATGTGTCCTGGAAGGACATCTGGTCCAGCTGGGCCTGGTTTGCTTTCAGGCTGGGGACCAAGTGATGATTCTTGATGGGTCATGGGCTGCTGAGGCCTGTCCACCACGGTGTGCACATGCTGGAGCAATGGGGAGTTCACTGGTGTGCTGCTTCTCCCTGGAGAGCTCCCCCGGCTGGACTTGCCACCCCCACAGGTGACAGGAATGGGGATGCTGCCCGCTTGGGCCGGGGCTTCCAGTCATCCCCCTGGATCTTGTGGAACACAGGCTGGTAGGCCTGGTAGGCCTGGTAGGCCTGGTATTCGCCCTGCTGAGCTGGGTAGTCGGTATTCTGGGTTTGGTGGAAGGAGGGCTGGGCTGCCGGGTGACGGGTGACGTACTGCTTGTGGATTACAGGAATGGGGATGTATCCCTGGGGGGAGCTGGTGGCTGCCCAGGCTGCTCCTGCTTCAGGAGGAGGGCAGGCTGGCGGAGGAGGATGAGGAGGATGAGGACGAGCAGTCTGAGGCAGCTGGAGACTGGGATGGCTCAGGTCTGTGTGAGCCTGGGGGCTGGGCTGCCACAGCTGCTGCCGCCTGTCCACTCTGTTTATCTGGCTGGGTGGTTTCTGCCACACCCTGCAGAGGGGACTGAGGCCTCTGAGCTGCCTCTGTGCGTTACTAAACGCAGGCCTCCTGCGTTACTAAAATCACAGATTCTAATATTAGGTAGTTCACTGCCAGGGATGGTATGAAAGATATAACATGCAGACTAGGACTCAGATTTTGAACGTTGTACTCTCTCCCTCTAAAATGAATCAGGTTTTCATGGAGGGTTGCTACTGCTAAATGTGGAGCAGGAAATGCAAGATAGGTCTTGAACTTCTTAGTTGATGGGGACAATGATGGTCTCAGAGATTTCTGGGGTAGTATCAAGAGGAGAAGAGAGGCCAGCCTTATAAAAGTGTGCAAGTAATGACAAAGACAAGTCAATTACTATCATAAAGTGAAACAAGTTGAGTTTATGCAGGAGCCTTGGTTTCATAATATATATTTTTTAAAAAACCAGGGTGCTCACAGAATATGAAAAGACAGTTAGATTAAACACATGAATTTCCACAGAAGAAAAAAAAATTCAGTCCTGTACCTCATAACGACATTTCAATAACAGACCATATATAAGACAGGGGTCCTATAAGATTATAATGGAGCTCAAAGTTTCCTACAGCCTAGTGACATTGTAGCTGTCCTAACACCCCAGTGCGGTGCGTTACTCACATGTTTGTGGTGATGCTGGTGTAACCAAACCTACTGCATCGCCAGTCGTATAAAAGTATAGCATATACAATATGTACAGTACATAATATTATTCATGATAACAAATAACTATGCTACTGATTTGTGTATTTACTATACTATACTTTTTATTGTTATTTTAGGCTGTGCTTTTTTCTACTTATGGAAAAGGTTTGCTGTAAAACAGTAGCCATGTTATGCAGGTAGCAGCCTTATGCATCCGGTGTTTACCTCACATCTGGATTGCATCATTTTCTCTTGTGTTCAATTTAGTCTCATGTTGTTTTGTTCATCATGGCCCATAAACATTCATACAATGGCAAAGTCACCTAACAATACATTTCTCAAAAGCATCTGCCCATCCTTCAGTGACACATGACTGGATACTGAATAATATTGTGAGCTTTACATTAAAATTGCTATTGAGAACAAAGCCCATTTATATTTCCTTAATAATGAGTACCAATAATCTCACTTGTCTAGCTTTGGAGTTTTCCTTTTCCCAGCTCTCTTTATGGAAAGTCATGTGGAGTAATAGGCACGCTGACCTTCTGACATTAATGCCTGACTCTTGGTGGTCATGTGGTAAATTGCAAGACACACAGTTAGGAGCTTACCCTAGTGATTCTGCATTGACAAATACACCTACTTTTGAGTTAACTTACTCATGAAAACCACCATTCTGCTCTGATACACAGAAGCAGAGAGAAAAGGCCACTATAAAAGAGCTAAGCTCTTGTCGTCAAAAGGGGTGTTGTACTTGTCTTATCCATTCTATTTGGTTAATGACCTGAAATTTATCTCTACTCCTCCATGTTTTCTTCAAGAACCTTGCTGGCTGTGAGGAGTATGTGTGTGTGTAAGTAGCACAGACTAAGTTTAATTCATAACTAATTCATTTAACAGCTCTTTATTGAGCATTCACTATTGCTAGGGATTTGGGTAGTTATTGAGGACTAAACTGAATGTTGTTTGGAATTATGTTTGAGAATTATTGTCCATGCCTTGAGTAGCTTCCAATCTAATGGAAAAATAACAGGCAATAATTATGGAGCATCTATCTAAGTTCAGATAGTTCGTCAATTTAGTTTAAATTCTCATAGTTATGATGCAAGTGGCTATTACTATCACCAATATACTAATGAGGAAATGATATAATTCATATAGTTTAGATGACTGGACCAAAACTGCTTAGGCATTAGAGGCTTTGGTCCCGGGTCCACCGCTCAGGGACTCTTGCTTTCCTCAGAGTCTGTTTCTCTCTCTCTTTTTTCCCCCAGCCAGACACCTGAACCACCTGGGGCCAAAGGCACTCCATAGCTCACATCACTGCCACCCCAGCCTGGGCTGAACCCTTGAAGTGTCCCTGTGGGAACATGGAGCAAAAGCTAAAGGGTCAGATGTCTAGCTTGCCTTTCAGAAAACTCTAGAAACTTTAGTGATAGATAATCAGGGTTAATGGCTAAATCCTGGGTGTGGGGGAACTTTGCATGCAGAGCCTGCCATCTGACACGGATGAAAATAAAACCACCAAGACATGATCTGCTCGGGGAGGAGAGGTGGCCAATCTCTCAAAGGAGAAGGGCCAAGAGCCCCTTCCTCAATGGTTTTTATTAGGTTCGTAACACACAGGCATACAGGTAAAGCTCATCAATCAATGTCAGGTGGCAAGGATCAAACAATAGATAACATTTCAAAGAACTCTGAAGGTTTAATTGAGTCAGGGTCTGCCAGCTAAGGGGTTACAAAGCTTTGGGAGACAAACTCATTTCCTGCTTGGACCCTTATTATTTAAATGAGAGCACGCTTAGCAAAGCAGGTTTCACAGGACTTTAAGAATTCCTTCTTATGCCCGATCACCTGATCACCTGATCACCCGATCACCGGAGAGCCTGCCCTAGCCAGCACAGGGCTGCACCACCCTCCATCCTAGTTTCAGGCCTAAGTAGATTAAGACCAGGAAGCAAGAGATAAGGAAAACTCCCAGATGGATTGAGGACTCAGGCTATGTCAGGATAGCCAGGGGCCAGGGGCCATCGCCCCCTCTTTGCTGCCGCCCCCCAAGTCCTTCCTTGAGGGCCTTCCAAGTGGTCATGCCTGGCTTAGGCAACCCCTCCCTTGAGGGAATCTTACCCATCATTGGCTAACCGACCAAGCATTGGGGGCCAGTTATGGATGAAGCAGAAGCAGTGCTCCTGCCAGGGAGATAAGCTTTGTTTCCTTAGTGGCTTACAGTCTGAAGGTCGCTCACTCAACCTTAGTCATGGGGTGGGGGATTACAACTCCTGAAACCAGAAAGAACGGTTCCCAATATCTCCCCCTTTTTTGTTTTTTAAATAAATTATAGCTGTTAGGCCTGTGAAACTTACTATTTGCTGTTTTCGAATGTGATCATGAGAAAACAACTTCCATATACATTGTAAAGCACAGATAAGGATTAAAACAAGGAGGCACCCAAGGGCTGCTATAACCCAAACTTGTAAAGTCAGTCCATCAAACCAGTTCTTAGGGTTCATCCATTGTAGATTATTGTTCAGAGTCTGGAACACCTTTTGTTCAGTTAGGCATTTGATGTCACTGAGCTGCTGGTGGAGCTCAAGCTGGAGTTGATCAATTTGTCCCTTAAGATTGGTAGAAAATGCGCCCTGTGGGCAATGACGAATATCTGCCCAGGAATGCTGACTGGAATTCCACCTTAATGGAGTAACACAGAGTTTAGAAAAACCAGGATCACAAGTGAGCTGTTGCCTTAAGGCGAGAGCATCCTGTCGCTCTCCAGGCCAGACAATGGCAGATCCTGTGGCAGGGAGCCGAGTAAGAATTTCCTGATCAATTTGGCTTTGTTGAATCATTTGCTGAGTAGTGTTAGTGAGAACAGCATCAACCGCATGTGCGCTTTGAATGGATTCAGTAAGGGCTACAGATGCAGTAGTCGCAGCCCCAATTATTACAACAGCAGAAAGTATGGAGGCAATAAGCATGCCTATAAATCGGCGGGTTCTGACACAGGCAAGGGACTTATTGACAGCACTTAATCCTCCTGGATCAGCCCATTCCCAGGCAAGGTTAACAGGAACCCAGGCCTGGGCCTGTCGGCGAATGACAAATACGGTGGTAAGATTTAATTGAGCGACATTCGCACGGTTAAGCAGCTGGTATATATAGTGCCAGGAGCAGTAGTAAAAGTATATACAGTAGAAGTCTCATTATACATAAGTTGAGGTGTACCAGGGATGGCTACAAATAAATAAGGATGAGAAGTACATTCAGTAACCTAGTACGTTTAATATTCCAAATGTTAAAGTAACCAAAGGCATTGTTTTTATTTTGGATGAGTTGAAATTGTCCTGTCTGACAGTCAACAAAAGGGAGCCCCATCTTCCAAGAAGTATGCCATGGGCTAGTATGATTAAGATCTTTTATTCTGAGAATAGGGGCTCCTGCTCCTCCACTATGCCAGCTAAGTTTATTGTACACTCTGAGGGGCATCGGGTTTATTATTGCTGAGTCCTCTATGGCATATATCTTCCATTTTGCACCCCAGTTTTCTGCTACTAGAGGGGTGCCAGTGTTATTAATTAATGATGGTGTTAGATCATGGCATAGTTTCCAAGTGACTGGTTTGGTTGATCCACCATCTATTTGACATAAAGGAAGATTGGGTGGTTTGGTACTGTCCCCTGGCTTTTCTCCTATAAATCCTATTGCTCC
Organism: Anoura caudifer; assembly: GCA_004027475.1. NCBI lineage: Eukaryota > Metazoa > Chordata > Mammalia > Chiroptera > Phyllostomidae > Anoura > Anoura caudifer. The sequence goes on along the minus strand of PVKU01009940.1, from coordinate 47,670 downwards.
AACTAAGGAAAGACTTACTGCAGGCAGAGACTGCTGAGTGATATAATTAGTTATTGCATAAGCATATCACTGAGACATAATAGGTAAGCAGAGGGTATTGGGTAACAGAGAAAGCAAGCAGGCAAATGGTTAGAGACATATACAGTGCCTTCCGGAGCAGACAGCCAATGATGTTTTTCCTCTAGGGGTCCTTCCGGAGGGAGCGAAGTGCCTTCAGTCCACTCAGTATCATTACTAGATAAAGGAGGCTCAGGATTCCACCAAATATGGAGTTTAAACATAGGTGGGTCTATAACATGGCTCCAATATATATGTGCAGTTTCAGAGGCTAAACTTAGCTCTCCAAGGCAGGTGAGTAGGCCCAAGATTAGGGCTACCTTGGTGAAGTTTGAAAAAACAACTGAAAAATAAACTAGGAACCTATTCTTTGGAGCATCCCTGACTCTTGTTGGATAATCTGCTTTGCTCTTACCTTAAGGGTTTTTAGGTCACCCCAAATTACTCCCTGAGGCTGATCCGGGGAGCTGCTCCTGTGAGTCTGTTTTCCGATGGCGGGATTCTTTTGCCATGGGCCTTGGGGACATCTGCTCCATCTGTTCCTCCAGCCAGTCTACCTTCTGTTCGAGCTGTCGAATCCTGATGAACTGCCACATTTGTTGTTGGGGTGGGTCTGGTATGGTATGGTTTCACTCTTTTTGCCGGGAGCCACAGTGGTGGACCTGTGGGAATTGAAAAACAAGCATGCTCTCTTCCCCATGTTAATAGCTCAACTGGGCCTTCCCATTTTCCTTCCTCTAATGGGTCTTTGTATAAGACCAAAGGGTGTGGGCCTGCAGGCCTGTTTTGTATAAAGTGTTTGTCTGTGGGTGACTTCAGATTATCATCACAATTCAAAAAATTGTATGTATGTATTGCTAGCAAAAATTCCTGGGGGATGTTTCCCGACTCTCCCCTTTTTGTTTGTTTAATAATGTTTTAAAGGTCTGGTGAGCTCTTTCAACAATTGCTTGGCCCATAGGGTTATAGGGGATACCTGTTTTATGTCAAATTCCCCATTTTTCTAAGAAAGCCTGAGTGACTCGTGCAATATACCCTGGGCCGTTATCAGTTTTTAATTTGCTGAGACCATCCTAAATGATTAAAGGCCTCAAGCCAATGAGCTCTAATATTTGTCACTGACTTCCCAGAGAGGGGAGTGGCATGTAGAACACCTGAGTAAGTGCCTGCTTGGAAAGACAGGCCTCCTGCTGTTCCTGCAAGCTGCAATGAGTTCCTAGGTCTAGAATTGGGAGTGTTTCAAAGACTGAGATGCTTATTATTCCTCTTATTTCCTTTCCACTTCCACTTCCCCTCTTCAACTATTCACTCTAATGTGCTTTCTTTCCATGCCACACATGAATGTGGTATCTATCTTTTTCCTTTATTCCTTCTTACTCTTCTCCTACACAATCCTATACTTTCCTTTCCTTCACTTTCTTAATTCCTTCCTTACTGACCATCTGTGGCTTACTTGAACTTTCTGCAACATACATAGTCCATATAACATTCCAAAATAAGCATAACAAGTCTTTAAAAACTTAAGCCTGATTATATTGCCAAATGATATACTCAAGGAGTATATTATGAAATGAAGAGGTGGATAGTGAGTAACATCTGTTTATCAAATTATTTGAGGTTGCAATCCTCTAAGGTTAATGCCAAGAGTAGGGGGCACTATTGAAAGTGCTTGACAATCTGGACATTCTCTGGACAATCTGGACATTCATAATTTGTTTTGCTTGGGCCCCTGGAATATTAAATTCTTTACGTAGGGCTTGAATATTTTGGTGGAAAAATTGATGAGACATTACTGCAGGTTGAAAAGTATCTGCTAGGCTGGCAAGGGCATCAGCCCGAGAATTTCCCTCTGTCATAGGTTCTGGCAAGCCCTCATGAGATCTAAAAGACTTTGCAAGGTTAGAAATATTCCTGTCTAGCCTGATCACTTAAGGATCTAGGAGAATTTAAGTCTGAATCCGGACAGTGGCCACTAAGGAAAAGGCGGTAGGGTGATTTGTATTCCCCAATGAGTGAGGAGATCCCTGCCCCAGATATTAAGTGGGGCGGGAAGGACGTAAGGCTGATTTCGTCCAACTTTCCCAATTGGACCAAAACATTTAAAAGTCCACACACTTGCAGGGCTGAGAAATGCCCCCTATCCCAAGTATAGAAATGCAAACAGAAATAAAAATCTCTGGTTTGAAATTAAGCATGCTGGCAGCCTCCCAAAGGGTGGGGGCTGCTGCCCCTTATCTCAGAGATGACCTGGCTGGAGCGCCCCTTTGCGATAAGCTGTCTGAGCCAGTTCTACTGCTAGGGTCTGGCTGGCCAAGGCGTGGAACCACCCGGGCAGGGCCAGGGAGGGGGGGAAGGGGGGAAGGGGGGGAAGAGGGGTGAAACCCGACCTGAGCCAAGGGAAACCAATCTCCCCTCTGCTGCACTTGCCAGACAGAGACCTAGCTCCCAACTCTCCTTGCCCAGAGCGTGCACATGCAGGCTGCCACAGCAGTGCTGGGAGCCGGTGCACTCCCGCGCTGCTGCCAAGTTCACTGGGCCAGCCGTAAAGCTCGCTGCAGCTGGCACGACCCATAGGAAGGGTCTGGCAGACATCTAGAGTCGCCACTGCCGCCGGCCTCCCGGGTACTTGGGCCCCCAACCCTTGGGGGGAAACCCCTCAACACCGCGGAGCTCGCAACCCCCGCCCGGGAGAGTGGGGGGAGACAGAAGATGGGACAAGGACCATGCGGAGAGAGGGAAATGGAGCAGCAGCCCTGGGCGTGGGCGTGGGCGGGGGGTGGGGGGACAGCACCTAGTCCATCTGCTGCAGGTGCCCAGTCCCGCTTGTCGCCCCAGCCAGACCGACCCAGCCCTTAGAGAAATTCCTTAACAAATAAAAGAATCCTTTCTAAAATTCCTCCTGCTGCAAAGGGTGGTGATTGCAAAACCAGTTTTAGTCATTTCCACTTGGCCTGCAACTCTTAGATCATATCTCTTGCTAGTGGGCAGAGTGTAGTGAGTCAGTGAATGCTTGGGAGGGAGAAAGCAAGACTCTTATTATGGAAGAGAGTGCAGGGGAGAGAAATGAGAAGACCACTCAAGGGGTGGCAACCTTTCCTCTTATCTGTAACATGCCTGGGGGCCTTACCAAGAGGTGACCCTGGTCCCTATGGGGATGAAAGTGCAGATTTCCAACCTCTTAGGCGTGCTGTCCCAATGATGGCTCATAGCCTCTGGTTGAAGTAGGTCCTGAGTCTTCCTTCAGGTCTGTGTGGGCACCAGATGTGGGGGAACTTTGCACACAGAGCACCCCCCCCCATCTGCCACGGATGAGAATAAAACTACCAAGACATGATCTGCCTGGGGAAGAGAGGTGGCCTATCTCTCAAAGGAGAAGGACCAAGAGCCCCTTCCTCAATGGTTTTTATTAGGTTCGTAAGACACAGGCATACAGGTAAAGCTCATCAATCAATGTCAGGTGGCAAGGATCAAACAATAGATAACATTTCAAAGAACTCTGAGGGTTTAATTGAGTCAGGGTCTGCCAGCTAAGGGGTTACAAAGCTTTGGGAGACAAACTCATTTCCTGCTTGGACCCTTATTATTTAAATGAGAACACTCTTAGCAAAGCAGGTTTCACAGGACTTTAAGAATTCTTTCTTATTCCTGATGACCAGGGGAGCTTGTCCTAGCCAGCACAGGGCTGCACCACCCTCCATTCTAGTTTCAGGCTTAAGTGGATTAAGACCAGGAAGCAAGAGATAAGGAAAACTTCTCCCAGATAGATTGAGGACTCAGGCTATGTCAGGATAGCCAGGGGCCAGGGGCCATTGCCCCCTCTTTGCTGCCGGCCCCCAAGTCCTTCCTTGACAGCCTTCCAAGTATTCATGCCTGGCTTAGGCGACCCCTCCCTTGAGGGAATCTTACCCATCATTGGCTAACCGACCAAGCATTGGGGGCCAGTTATGGATGAAGCAGAAGCAGTGTTCCTGCCAGGGAGATAAGCTTTGTTTCCTTAGTGGCTTACAGTCTGAAGGTCTCTCACTCAGCCTTAGTCATGGGGGGGGGAGGGGGTTACAACTCCTGAAACCAGGCAGAACGGTTCCCAACACCTGGGTGCAAGTTTAGGAAAGTGTGTACAATGGAGATGATCAATAGTATGCATACCTTGAAAATGAACAGTGGCCAAATTGTTTTGTCCCAGTGGACAGGCAATAGCCAACTCTGGATATGAAGAAAGACTCCTGGATGTAAGGCCTAAGGTCAAGGTTAATTTTCTCATATTGGAAAATGTCATGAACTTTTAAAATATATATTTGATTTTATAAACTCATATCCTAAAATGCTTTCCAATTCTTACCTGCATACAACTCAAGATGCAGTCAAGAATAGATGACACAGGTAAAAAAAATTATACTTGATGCACTTAGCTTCCAACTCTGTAGATTCCAACCAGGAAGGCAGATGATGATACTTTAAATATTTGATTTACCTAAATTAGCAATATTAATTGAGGATAATGACGATTCTGTGGGTCATGCAGAGACGCACAGAAAGGCCACTCCCCACTCAAACACACACACTCAACTTGTCTGTTAGAGACAGATAATGCCATACAATTCAAGAATGTGTTATAATGTTCTGCTGTAAATACAGACACTCTCCATGTGGAAGAGTTTTTTTTTTAATGTTTAATTTCAGCCTAATACACATGCAGAAAAGTGTGTAAATTACAAGTGTAATGTCTGATAAATTTTTTCAAAATAAATTCATCTATATAAATTAACACCCAGAGAAGAAAAAATGAAGAATTCAATATAAATAAAATCAGTATTTACTCTTATATCTGGCTTCCTTCATCTGGAATTATGTTTGAGAATTATTTGTATTGTGATTATTTGTGCATCCTTCTGAATAGTATCACTGAAGGATATAATTAAGTAGTACCCCATCATGTGAATATATCACAATTTATTTTTCATTTCATTCTTGATGGGCATGTGGGTAATTCCCAATTTTTGGCTATTATGAAAGTGCTGCTATATACATGATTTGTTTTTTGGTTAACATATGTACACACATCTTTTGTGTATATAATAATAAAAGATAGGCATATGTTCAGCATTAATAGATATTGCCTGATAATTTTCCAGCGTGTTTGTATCAATTAACACTCCTACAATCAGCGTTTGAGACTTTTTATTGCTCTACATCCTTGCCAACGGGGGACGTTTTCTTTCTTTGAGGCTGTAAGTGGTGTTGCATGTGTTTAATCTGTATAATATTGATGCCCAATCAAGTTGTATACCTTAAGTGCTTATTTAAGTAATTTTTCCATTTTCAATTGAGCTCTTTTTTCTTTTTGGTTTGCAGTTAATTATATATTTTGGTTACAGATCCTTTATTGGATAAATGTATCACAAATATCTTCCATTCTATGGAGTGAAATATGAGTTCAAGGAGAGAAGGAATGTAAAGTTTCTCATTATTAAAGGTAGACATGCTCATGTATTTTTTTAAATGAGCAATGATAGATATAAAATTTCCATGGTTTTTACAGTCAATTGGATGCAGCTGAGAGTAGTCTAACAGTTGTATTTTATTTTAAAATATCAAAATATCAATACTTCAAAAATTAGACAATATTCCAAAAATTACATTCTTTTAACCATTTAAATTTATGATGGAAAATATTAGATAATTATGCATTTTTAGTTTAAGGTGTCAATATTTACAATATACTAGGGATTATATTACTTGCAACAACTTAAACTTATTAAGAGAGGCATTAGATGCCAATTAAATTAATTAATTAATATTACCCTGGCCATGACTCATTACATAGCCATGACTGATTAAATCATTGACCATATTGGTCACTGGTCATCAATTCGACCTCCAGCCCTCACCCCTCCCCAGAAATCAGGGGGCAAGACTAAAAGTTCTAACTCTCTATTCATTGGTGATTCTCTTGGCAACCAGCCCCCATTCCTAGGTGCTGTCCAAATGTCACCTTATTAACGTAATCCCAGTTGTGATGGAAAGGAGTTTGTTTTGAATAACCAGTTCTGGGAACTTTTCTGATGTTATGTTACCCTTGTTAGCATCATGATTTTTAATAATTTTCTTGCTTCCATTCTTTCCATTCTCTTGTGAAACTCCTACTACTCAAATATCGAATCCCATGTACTAAGTCTCTAATTTCATTATCTTTTCAATTTTATTTATTTTTATTCAACTTCCTGGGAGATTTCTTGAAACTATCTTTTGAATCTTCTATTATTTTCTGAGTTATGTTTAACATATTTTCATTTCTAAGAGCTGTTCTCACATGGATAAAACTTGTTTCCTTGATACAGAATAACTTATGCTGTGATGTAGTGTGTGGACCTCTTAGCCATATACTACATTTAAATCTCAGCTCTGCCAATTACTGGTTGTGTAAACTCGGACACATTACTATATATTCTTATCTATAAAATGGGCTAAAACCTTTAACATAAGGCTGTTGTGATTAGTCAATAAGTTAACACACTTAAAGGGCTTAGAACTGTGCTAGACCCATAGCAAGAGCCTCCATGAGCTTTTGCTACTATTATCACTCTGAGGTTATTAATTATAAGATTAAATTTTTTTCTAGTTTCATTGTTTTTTCTTCTCCTGAGTTTCTTTTGTTTAATTTGGTGCTCATCTCTAGTATTTGAAGATTTCCTCAAATGTCTGGTGATCCTTAGCTATCTGTTCATAATCAAGAGTGACAAATTTAAAAACAAAAACCAACCAGAACTGGCAGAAAATTGAACTGTATGGAAGTCCAACAACCAAGAAGTTAAAGAAGAAACACTCACTTAGCCCAGTAGGAGGGGTGGAGATGGGCAGCTGCGCAGAGAGGACTTCCAGCAAGGTGGCAGTTGGAGGACTGGGGGAGGCAGCAGCTTTCAGACTGGGTGGCCCCACATTCACATGCAGATAAACCAGGAGGAATAACTGGGGAGAGAGACAGACTGCACAGCCCAGGGTCCCAGCACTGGGAAACAGAGCCTCAAACTTCTGACTGAAAACACCTGTGGGGGTTGAGGCTGCAGTGGGAGAAACTCCCAGTCTCATAGGAGAGTTCGTTGGAGAGAGCCACAGGGTCCTAGAATGTACACAAGCCCACCCACGTGGGAATCAGCACCAGAAGGACCCAATTTGCTTGTGGGTAGTGGGGGAAGTGACTGAAAACCAGCAGAGAGTGGAGCAAGTGGCACTGTTCCTTCTTGGACCCCACCACCACATATAGTGTCACAACACAGCTATGTGAGTTGCCCCTGCCCTGGTGGATACCTAAGGTTCTGTCCCTTACTAAGTAACACACATGCAGAAACAAACAAACAAGTGATCCAAATGAAAGAACCAATCAAAGCTACAGAAAAAATACCACTAAGTGACAAAGAGATAGCTGACCTATCATATGCATAGTTCAAAACACTGGAAATCAGGATGCTCACAGAATTGGTAGAGTATGGTTGCAAACTAGAGGGAAAAGTGAAGGCTATGGAAAGTGAATTAAAGGAAAATGTACAGCGAACCACCAGTGAAGGGAAGGAAACCAGGACTCAATGGTTTGGAGTAGAAGGAAAAAAGAAACATTCAACCAGAACAGAATGAAGAAACAAGAATTCAGAAAAAAATGAGGAGAGGCTTACCTCCAGGACATCTTTAAACATTTCAACATCTGAATCATAGGGGTGCCAGAAGGAGAAGAGGAATACCAAGAAATTGAAAACTTATTTGAACAAATAATGAAGGAGAACTTCCCCAATTTGGTGAAGGAAATAGACTTCCAGGAAGTCCAGGAAGCTCAGAGAGTCCCAAAGAAGTTGGACCCAGGGACTTCCGGCCCAGATGGAGGCATAGGTGGACACACTGTGCCTCCTCGCATAAACAAAATTAAGTAAAACAAAGATTTAGAAACAAGAAAACAGCCAGAACTGGTGGAGAATTGAACTGTATGGAAGTCCAACAACCATTCATCCAGACCGGTAAGAGAGGTGGAGTTGCAGCAGGAAAAAGTGGAGGTTGGCAGACCCGGGCATGCAGGCAGCAATGGCTGGCAGATTCCAGGCACACAGGCGGTGGCTAGTGGACCCCGGGCATTGGGTGGCAATGGTGCAGACCCAGTGAGGCTGCGCAAGGTGGCTGGCTGACCAGGTGGTCCCACATTTGTGCACAGATAATCCAAGGGAAGGGGCGGAAGGGACTGGAATCCTAGAGAGAGTGGAGCAGGCGCCATTGTTCCCTCTTGGACCCTGCCCCCACATACAGCATCACAACCCAGCGACTGGCCTGCCCTGCCCTGGGGAACACCTAAGGCTCCACCCCTCACTACGTAACAGCCCTGACGAGACCAAAAAAAAAAAGCCCAAAAATGGCTGAAATGGGAAAACAAATCAAAGCCCCAGAGCCAATTCATCTAAGCAACCAAGAGATAGCCAACCTATCAGAGACACAGTTCAAAGCACTGGTGACCAGGGTGCTCACAGAATTGGTTGATTTTGCTCACAAATTAGAGGAACAAATGAAGGCTACAATAAGTGAAATGAAGGAAAACGCACAGGGAACCAATAGTGATGGGAGGAAAACTGGGACTCAAATCAACAGAGTGGACCAGAAGGAAGGAAGAAACAAGAATTAAAAAAAAATGAGGAGAGTCTTAGGAACCTCCAGGACATCTTTAAACATCCCAACATCCGAATTATAGGGGTACCAGAAGGGGAAGAGGAAGAGCAACAAGTGGAAAACTTAGTTGAACAAATAATAAAGGAGAAAATCCCCAATCTGGCAGAGGAAATAGACTTCCAGGAAGTCCAGGAAATTCAGAGAATCCCAAAGAAGGTGGACCCAAGGAGGAACATACCAAGGCACATCATAATTTCATTAGCCAAGATTAAAATGAAGGAGAGAATTCTAGAAGCAGCAAGGGATAATAAGGTCACAGTCACCTACAAAGGAGTTCCCATCAGACTGTCAGCTGATTTCTCAAAAGAGACCTTACAGGCAAGAAAGGGCTGGAAAGAAATATTCCAAGTCATGAAAGTCAAGGACCTACATCCAAGATTGCTCTATCCAGCAAAGCTTTCATTTAGAATGGAAGGGAAGATAAAGTGCTTCTCAGATAAGGTCAAGTTCAAGGAGTTCATCATCACCAAGCCCTTATTATATGAAATGTTAAAGGGACTTATCTAAGAAAAAGAAGATGAAAAATAGGACAGTAAAAAGACAGCAAGCTCACAGATATTAACAACCACACCTAAAACAAAAGCAAACTAAGCAAACATATAGAACAGGAACAGAAACATGGAAATGGAGATCACATGGAGGGTTAGCAACAGGGGAGTGGGAGGAGGAGAGAGGGGGAAAAGATACAGAGAATAAGTAGCATAGATGGTGGGTAGAAAATAAACAGGAGGAGGGCAAGAATAGTGTGGGAAATGTAGAAGCTAAAGAACTTATGACACATGGACATGAATTAAGGGGGGGGGAATGTGGGGGGGAGGGGGTGTGCAGGGTGGAGGGGAATGATGGGGGAGATATGGGATACTGTAATAACATAATCAATAAAATATATTTAAAAAACAAAAAGAAAAAAAGGAAAAAAAAAAGAAGTTGGATCCAAGGGGGAACATCATAATTACATTACTCAAGACGAAAGATAAGGAAACCATCTTAAAAAGCAGCAAGAGAAAAGGAGAGAATTACCCACAAAGGAGTTTCCATTAGACTATCAGGTGATTTCTCAAAAGAAACCTTGCAGGCAAGAAGGGGCTGGAAAGAAGTATTTAAAGTCCTGAAAGGCAAGGACCTACATTCAAGATGACTTTATCCAGCAAAGGTATCACTTAGAATGGAAGGGCAGATAAAGTGCTTCCCAGATAAGGTCAAGTTAAAGGAGTTCATCATCATTAAGCCCTTATTGTATGAAATGTTAAAGGCACTTATCTAAGAAAAAGAAGATAAAAAATATGAACAGTAAAATGATGACAAATTCTCAGCTATTAACAACTGAACCTAAAAAACAAAACAAAACAAAATACCCCCCAAAATGAACTAAGCAAGCAACTAGAACAAGAACAGAATCACAGAAATGGTGATCACATGGAGGGTTACCAGTGAGGGAGTGGGAGGGGGAAGAGGAGGAAAAGGTACAGAGAATAAGTCGCATAAATTGTAGGTAGAAGATAGACAGGGGGAGGTTAAGAATAGTACAGGAAATGTAGAAGCCAAAGAACTTATATGTATGACCCATGGACATGAACTAAAGTGGGGGAATGCGGGTGGGAGGGGGTGTGTAGGGTGGAGGGGAATAAAGGGGGGAAAATGGGACAACTGTAATAGCATAATCAATAAAACATATTTTTTAAAAAGGGTTCATAGAAATTGAATTTGCTTTTTTTTTGGAGGGTGCCAAAAATCACTATGGGCATATCTTTTATCTTGAGCTATTCAGTTTCTCCAGAGAATTATGGTCATAATAAAAAGCCAACTGTTCAATATGTACACTTTTATTAATTTTTACACGTTGCCACAGTCCTGCATTCCTCAGTCTGGACCCCCTCTGCTTAAGTTTGTCCAAAGAATAAATCCATCATCTTCTTTTGGGAAATTTGCGAAGTAGTTGTAGTTACTTGTTCTCTTTGATTGTGGAGGAAAGCTGGCAAGTCTGACTACTCTCTATTTAAACTGTCAACAAATCCACCTGTGCACGATTTCACACCTGACACTTACCTGCTATCTCCAAGCCCTACACCTTTCATGGGTGCTGTGGTGGTGTGTTGGCTTATTTCCTGTCAGTATCCTCTTTCTATAAGCACTTAAAAATTTCTCAACTCTGCTAAGTCAGTTAGTTGCTGACTCCATTAATTTTTCATCCTCAAAATTTTATTAAAAATTTTCCTGTGATTGTCTTGCCTCCCATTCTCTTTGCCTTTGAGGTTCTATCTTTTTATCCTCCTCAACTATCACTTCAGTGGGGTTCAAGGAGGAAGAGGGGCCTGGGGTTAATTTGCCATGTTTAACTAGAACTCAAATAAATTTTTTATTGGAGGCTTTATTATCTTTTTTCTGGTAATAGGTACATGGGAAATATCAACAAATCAGGTATTGCTTATGACCCTGGATGTCTGGAATATACCCATTTTAATTGCTGGGATCCAATGTTTTGTCTTTCAGTTCATTACTTTAGGATGAGACAGTCTGTGGTAGCTCATCAGATTATCATTTTCTGATCTTCAGAGGCCTCAGGTTACTGGAGGCCATGGAGAACTGTTTTTCTTTAACAAAACTATATCATCTGTCCTTTTGTTCCCTGTCAACTTTCAGATGAGTCACCTTGCATCTCTGTGACTCATTTTTAAGAATGCGGAAAGAAGTAGCCAACATCCTATGATAGAGACAACAGCATTTTCCTAAGGCTCAAGCCTTGGTAATTACTTAATCTGAATCTAAGAGATGATGGTTGGTAGTTTAACTAACTGCTTCATCACCTTGAAAATGCATACATAGGAGGTCTGTTCAGGAGGTATCCAGTCATATAATACGAAAAATAGAGACATTTATTGAAGAAGATACAAGATACAAGAAACATTGTGCATAGGATAATAATGTCTCAGTCCCCTTCAAAGTAAGCACCTTGGGACTTCACACAGTTCTCCCAATTGCCATCAGCTGCATCTTCGTATTTTCCTGAATTTCACTGACAGTCTGAAATCTCTTTCTTCTCTTTCAGAGATGATTTTAGTTTTGGGAAAAGCCAGAAGTCACAGGTGGCCAAATCTAGGCTATAGGGGGGCTGAGGCCTCTGAGTGATCTCATGTTTTGCCAAAAAAATCTGCATGAGCTGTGATGCATGAGCGAGTGCATTGCTGTGATGAAGCTACTAATCACCAGTTGCCCATAGCTGCAGCCTTCTGAATCATCTGAATAGTTTCCATGGAGGAATGTTCAAGCTTAATGCAAAATTTGATGTAGATTCATTGCTCTACTCTCTCAGTCATTTTGAATGCAATGGCCACACTCTACACATGCTCACTCAACAATATCTACCACCCCCACTGACTGGTACAGTGAAGTTGTCATTGTTCATGCGTGTACATTCCAGTCCACTCCTCTTGGCTGCCAGATTACATCAATTTTGTGGAAATCATTCTTGTTATGTTAACAATGGCTGGGCTTTTTCTGGACAGGCCTCGTATATAAAAATTACCTTTTACATTTAAGAGGTTGTTTTAGTTAAAATCTCAAGGCTGAATTATAGGTATAATTCAGTCTTGATTATAAGGAGATTTAATTATGTACTTTGTGTGTCAATGCAGATACCACAGGCCTGACTTACTGCTGGTAATGATAGTCAATCATAAATAAGTGCTTTGAATATTCAACATTTAAAACACATCCTAGTAATTATTGGAAGTCTCCTGAGAACTAATGCCTGCTTTATAAAAGTAAGAAAGCATACTTTGGGTTTACAGATGCAGATCTTAAAAACATCAATGTACAATAATTAGAAGTACCCCCTACTGTTATAATTTACTCTGCTTCAAAATTTCAGAAACTCTCTGACTCCAAATATGGAGAGTGCTTGATGATTTCAGATAGTTTCACCTATGTGTAAAGTGTGATAGGTAGTTGCATATTCAGGTACAAAATTTAAAAATACCCATTTTGAGATATTCTCTTTAGCATAATACATTAGTATTCTCTTTTAAATAGTACATGCATATTTATGTAGATTGAATTGTATACTTGTCTAATATAAATGGAGATGACAGAGTCATTAGGATCTTATTCATTTCAACTCACATTAAAATGACTGAAATTTAAAACATCCAGGGATAAAACAGAAGGTGGGTGTGAGAATAGAAATCTATGAGGATGCAGCTTAAATTTAGTGGCCTTCCAGTGTCCAGGGAGTGGAAGGAGAGATTAAGAGAGATGCTATGAGCTGGGAGTACTGTTTTTAACCTTTCTGCGTAGAATATGAGCTGTGTTAAAACTGTTGAGGGACTTCAAGTAAAGGCACAATATATCAGACTGTGGAGATAGAATTCCAGAAGCAATGACTTACAAGAGATAAATAATTTGACTATCTGTACTAAAGAATTATTTACAACTGTTTCTCTGAGTCTCTATGGATATTCGGTTTTCCAGGTGTAGAAAGAAACAAGGTCAAATGAGGCTGAGCACAGATTAACCAAGCTTAGTAAATGCAGAAGATGTAACATCGCCTGCTGTGCTGTGAGTGTAGATACTCAAGGCAATTTAATTGAGAGATGGTGGTTTTCAGAATTAAGCTTCAGGAGTGGGTAGTACCAGATATTTGACACAAGTAGGCATAGAAAGACAAGATGCCTTAGGGTGCTTCCTGTGTCACAACTGTGTAGTGACAAAGACAAGAGATATAAGAGGCATGGGAATGAGAGTAAACCTTGACTATATATTGGTACTGCCATGGTTTTAGGAGAGCCCAAGCAACACCTTCTTAAGGGGAGAAAGTCCAATGTGAGATATGTGAGCTGAATATCAGGAGGAATAAACACTAATGATTTGTATGCTCATCACTAGCCCTATTCTACCAAATTCAGGGAACTACAACATTTTTAGAGTTTAATAGGTAATAGAAGTGATCTGTAAATTACGTGCCCAAATTTCCATGCTTATCTATTTGATTTACCTTGAAGCTAACAAACATGAGCTAGAGTCCCTGCTGGAGGGCTGAAATCTAGGTAGCCCCAAACACTTTAGGAGGTAAAGGTTCATCATTCCAGAAGTGTGAGGTCCAAAATAACATCATGCGGTGGTGAGCCAACCAGTCCTCCAGGAGGAGGAAGGCACCCTAAGACTTTCCCTTGATGGCGGTTTCCTGGCTGTCACATGCTGCTGGCTGAGAAGGGGATTAGCCGTGAATCTCCAACTGCAGAGTGCTTCTGGTTGACCCACAGCCTCCAGCAGAGAGCAGGACTGAACATCCTGGGTCTGTTGTTCCATCTTCACTCCACCAGGTACTCAGGAGTCTTGAGCTGCATCTCTTTATCTTGCTTTCTTTCTGATTCCATCAGTGCCTTTTGATGTGCCTTGGTGCCTGCCTATGAAGAGAATGGGTGGTTTATACTCATCTTCTGCCAAGTTAATAAGGGGATACTATTGACTGATTAATAAGGATGATTTAACTGACTACCTCCTGCACTACCCCAATCCCCACCCCTTCCATTCAACTGAAAGAAAAGAAGAAAAAAAGAGAATGAAAAGATGGAATCAAAGAAAGAGGCTTACATCATTTCTGTATAGATATATATAGAAACACATGTTAATAAAATATTTGATTTCACCACACAGAAAAATAGAACTGTCAGTCAATTTGTTATAAGAATTTAAGACCATCACTCATAAGGCCAATAGAACTAAATTGAGAAAACAATCAGTCATTTATGCAATGTGGATGCCAAGGGAATCTGTAGGACCTAAAGAAATTAGGACCTTTGTGCCACATTCATTGCCAGAACTCTGATTTGGAACACGTTTTGTTTAAAATCTGGTTTTCCCTCTTTGTACTTGGAGCAACTTATACCAATATATATGGGTTAGTTAGCTATAAAAAAGTCACATAATAGGAATATGATGACCCAATTTAGCAATATAATCCCACAAATTTACAGCAACCCCCACCAGAACACTGCAACCCCCAAAACTTAAAGTCCCAACATTCATACTCCTTACCATTATTCCCCCTTTATAAACCTTTCCTCCATTTCTGCCCTCCCCTCCTCATAAAAGATATTCTCATACATGTGCAATTGCTAATTATTTTAATTGATGCAAAGGTGGAAGCCATTAAACATAGTGAGTGCATAGTCAAGATATTTGGCTGTAAGAATATCAAGCTATCTCAAATGATGGGGATTTATTTTGAGGTTACCTGTGTGGCAGTAAGAGAGATGGGGTTTCACGTGACTCCAACAGCTGAGTCCTGGAAATAAATGGGAGCCATGCTTTAGTCAGGATTTACTCAGCTTACCCACAAAGGAAGGGTCATTTAGGATTCAAGGTTGCTGTGTGGAACAGGATATTTCAGGGGCCTTCAATGACAGTTCTTTAATTCTCTGTTGAGTTCCCTCTGGTTTTACTACACCTGCCTAATCACCATCCTCTCTACCCTAATTTTTGGCTTACTCAATGTTTCTACTTACTTATAATTTGGCTCCCTAATGATTCTTTTTCTTTATGTCTGCTTTTGGTGGATTTAAATTTTCTCCCTTCCTTAGCTACTAATTACAGCTCTTTCCATATTCATGTAAAAATTTCTGTCACAATAACATTCCTGAGGAAGATACTTTGATTGGGCTAGACAATCACCATGATTCTTGTCAGGCAGAACTTTTGAATGGGGAGTCTGTAGTGAGGTGCCTACTCTGGTCCAAACAGCTATCCTTGATGTGCAGGATTACTCGTGCAAACAGGTTCAGGGACAGGGAAGGTATCTCTGTGCCTAAGCAGAGCTGATGCTTAATGGTTGTCTTTGTAAGATGACTATTGACATCCTAGGTGCTATAACTGACCTGTCTACAGTATTCATAAAAGTCAGATTTTTCCTAGAAACTTGTACAAGTAAAATTTCTTTATAACAAAAACCTACATATGAATCAATGCTAAAAAAAGATAGCAATGCATTGATAGTTATTTAATTTAATAAAAGTTAATTTGGTTCACAGCAGATTTGATTCCCTCCCTCCCCCGCTTCCTTCCTTCTCCCCTCCCTTTTTTCTTTGTATCTCTTTAGACTTTAATTTAGAATTCACTTTATGCATATTCTATATTGAATTGATTTGCCATAATGCATACTGTTGAGGCTTTTCTTCATCTTTAAAGTCAGTCACTGTAGTCAAGAATGTATAAAGTAGAACGGATATCTATCTAATTTTCTGAATCAAGACTGCCATAACTGTTGGTTGATAGCTCTTACATGAAGTTACTTTTCATTGTTAAAAAAAAGGCAGTGTCTGCCGTCATGGCAGGCTACGCTAAAAAATGTGATTACATTTATGTTAAAGGAAAGGTCATATTTAATGTTCTCCTAAATAAAATATTTAAGTTGACTTTCTATGTTAGAAAGAATTAGTGTGGTAGTAAGATTAGTGTGGGGATTTATTTTGTGAAAAAAAAAATAAGTTAATTCAGGTCAAGTCCTTAGAGACGTGCATAGTGAGTAGGAGAATTTAATAAATGGGCTATTAATATTTTTATTAAATGCTAGTGTGTCTCAGGTTTTATACTTGGCTATGTTCTCTTTCCTATGTATACTATTAGATTGGCCAAAAAGTCTATTTAGTTTTTTTAATAAAATAAAAGACACATTTTTCATTTTCACCAATAACTTTATTGATTTGGATATTTTGAGTATGTGAGCTATCTCCCATGTGGTAGAAAGCTGATTGTTCTCAATTAATATCGCAATTTGATTGCTATCAACTTCAACAGGTCTAATTGACCATGGAGCATGATCCAGTAAGAAATCTCCAGCATAAAACTTTGCAAACCACTTTTGACACGTTTGATCAGTCACAGCACCTCCATACACCACACAAACCTTTTTTTTGTTTCAGTTGCATTTTTACCTTTCTTGAAATAATAAAGCATAATATGTTGAAAACATTGCTTATTTTCTTTCATCTTCAATATTAAAATGGCTATGCAAAAATTCACCAGTTTTGATATATTTTTTTAAATTGTTATTTTTATGGCTCAGAGTAGAAAGATGTATTTTTAAAAAAATATTTAATTTATTTTTAGAGAGAGGGGAAGGGAGGGAGAAAGAGAGGGAGAGAAACATTAATGTGTGGTTGCCTCTCATGCACCCCCCAGCAGTGGTGGGGGGACCTGGCCCACAACCCAGGCATGTGCCCTGACCCTTTGGTTTGCAGGCGCATGCTCAATCCACTGAGCTATGCTAGCCAGGGCCAGTTTTGATATTTTTAAAATGCACACTGATATGACAACTGTCACAAAACAATCTAACAAAATTGTTTCGAAGTTAAAGACAAGTAAGTGTTACTAGAACCATCTAACAGAAAAAAAAATAAACTTTTTGACTAACCCAATATCTACCTAAGTGAGCTCCTTTAGTCTTTTAAAACATTTATTTATTTTTTTTCATTTTCCCTTCAGTCTTTTGACCTTAAATCCCACTTAAAGCAAAGTTTCCCAAATATCTCCTCTCTAACCAGAAACTTCCCTGGTTAGATATATATACTAATTGTTTACTTAGAACATCCACTTGGACGTCTAACAGACATTGAAATCTCAACCTGACCAAACTGGAACAACTGCTGTGTACTACCACCCTTCTTCCTCCCCATCCCTCTCTTTTCTCAGCCTCTCCCACTCTAGTTAATAGCATTCTGGCTCACGCAGTCATTTACATAAAAAACCCAGAAGTTGTCCTTGATCTTCCCTTTGTATTATATAGCCACACCACCAGAAGTCCTACTGATTCAGCTTTGAATATATATCCTGATAGGATATGTGTATACCCTATATTGACCAGCTCACACCATCCCCATTGCTAACACTTTGGTCCAAGCCACCACTATCTCTTCTTGCTCCTCTTAGGGTCACTCTTCTAGCAGCCACATTCCATCCCTCTGCTGTGGAAACTGGTTTTCAATCTCTCCCAGAACAAAAACCCCTAACCCGAAGTCACATAAGGGCCCAGTCAGGTCCAGCCTTTTCTGTGATGTCATTTGTCTCTGTCCTACCCAGGGCAGAGTACTCTGAAGTTTCCTAAAGCCCAATAAGCTTGTTCGTACATCTATGATTTTATTGTTTCCTCTTTTCCCTGTCTTTATATTCTCAGATCGGTGTCTTCTCATTATTCAGGCCTCTGTTCAAATTTTCCTCAGAGAGACCTTCCCTAACCACCTTCTATAAACTTGTCCTCCTCCTACTTTTATCCTTTCTTATTTTAATTTATGGCACTCATGACTATTTGTTTGCTATAATAGTTATTGTCGATTTTCCCCGCTAGAATTTAAGCTACATGATGTCAGGGATGTTGTTGTAGTTATCACAGCTTTCCCAGTGATTATCATAGCACCTGGCATATAGTTGTCCTTTAATAAATACTCCTTGCATAAACAAATGGATAAATGAGTAAATCCCATCCTTTTGTGGTGTTCTCAGTAGAGTCTATAAAGAGGGACTGGGAGGAAAAAATTAATAAAAATGCATAGGTTTAAAATAATTTATTTTTGCCTCATTTATCTTCTGGAAAGGACTTTCTGCCTCATTTATTTTCTATCATGTATTAAAAGAATTTTGATTCCTTGCATTTCCCTGTTTATTTTATTGCTATTGCTTATATATTTTTTGGTACAGCTTCATGGACCACCATTTTCAGCTACTCTTGTACGAGGACACCATTGATTTTTAAAAGCGTTAGTTAGTCCTTGGCTTTTTCAGAAAAAATGGTAAAACTCACAGATGTAATTTATATGTAGCTATATTTTTTCCTGATGGGATTACTAGTTTAATAAATATAAATCTTGTGTTATAAATCCAGCCCTCACATTTTTGCTTCATTCTCCATACTATGGCTTTTATTACTAGGCAGCATGTTCGTTTCTTCTTGTGACCTTTTCTTCTTCACGCTAAGTGGCTCCCGTTTGTGCGGTGCTGCTTCATGGTGGGTGGCTATCAAAGGACCAAACTCTCTGATCTTCCATCATTGAACAAGCACTGCATTTTTAAATTTGATGAAAATTTCCTGATACAGTTATGACCAAATCAGAATTGGTCATTAATCTCTTTTCTTAGCCAAAGCTCTAATGTCAATGAACTAGATGAAAGAACTCTCAAGAGCACAGGCTTTGGAATTGGCTGAACTGGGCCCATATCTAGTTTTGTCACCTGTATCTATAAGAAGAAGAAAGTTGTTTAACTTTTTTGAGTCTCAGCTCTTCTCCCCCTACAAAATGCCTAAGAAAGTGCAAAGGTTTAATGTCGTGAGCATGAATAATATTGCATATGAAATACCTGGTGGACTTTAGCTGGTAAGAATGTACCAGATTAAATGACATTGTTGCTTGAGCTATAATTCTTAAAGGTTTTACTTTATAACCATAAGTTCTATATAAATCTAGGCAATTTCTAATTACTAATATTTTCTTTTTAAAATTAGCATCCTTTTTTTTTTTTTTTTGTAAAACAAGGCATAATGTGGTTGCTTATTTTCCTGAATGCCACCCCTGGAATTGCTCTTATATTTAACAAATGAGCAGAGAGGATTGTATTTTTGCAGGTTGTGAATGTGACTTTGTAGGAGAAAAACCAGGAGCTATTGATTTAGACTTATAGACATGTAGACATGGAGGTAACATCTAAGCTTGGAGCTCCCTGTGGGGTGAGCTGAGGCCTAGGTTGTATCTGAATCACAGATCAATTTTCCCTTCTGTCCAATCTACTTCCCTTACTTCCTTTTAGGGACTGTTCTCAGTGCATTCCCAAATAAATTCCTGCATAGAAATCTCTCCTTTGGACTCTGTTTCCAAGCAACCTGACCTAAAACAGAAAAAGCAATTGCAAAATTTCAAGTAAGAAAAGATAAGAGTGTAAACCAAAGAACTGGTAGATGAGGATGCAAATGAAAAAAGAAAAATTCCAGAAATATTCAAGAGATAGAAGAGGTAGAGTCTGCATAATTTGTTATTTGACCCTGTGCGTATGTGTGTGTGTGTTGGGTAAGGAGGTAGGCAGCATGAGGCTGGCAAGCAGTGAAGAAGAAGATAGAGTCTAAGATAATTTTCTAGCTTATGGTGTAGGCAATTGGGTGGTCCTACTTCTTTGGGCATGTGTGATTCCTGAGTGCTCTCCTGGGCTGGAAGGAGGACTACTTCCTTGTCTATGAAGCTTGAAGCTTGGGAAGAAGAAAGATAGTATCTAGGCCAAAACTAGAACAAAACCGAACAGAAAGCACAAAGCATCAAACCAAAAAGTGATGACAGAAGGAGAAAACTGAGTCACCCAGTTAGAGAAGATGCTTTTGAAATAGAGTCAGAGGAAGAGCCTGATGAAAGTCCTTGACACATTAGTCTGGATCCCAGAACTCTTTGCTCCTTCCCTGGGGAGAAGGGACTTTGAAGGTCTATGTTCTTAGAACAGCTTGGTAGTGGCGCCTGTGACTGAAGAAGGACACACAGGACGGGGAGATCTGGGGTGAAGAACATTGAGTTCCTCATTGAAAATGCCAACTTTTCATCTCCTTCAGACTTATAGGGACCTCTAGAGTGAAACTTAGGCAAAGTTTCCTGATTCCTTTGGGAGAAAGTTTTGGACTTTGGAACTCTGAAAAGATATTGTTTCATGAAGATGTTGTAACCCCCATTGCCTTTCTTTCTGTCTTCTCCTCATCCATTCTTTTCTTTAATTCTATCTGTCCTCACAGAAGGGGTTTGATTAGACCCTTTGGTCTGGCTTTGAGAATTAAAGATTAGAGTATTTCAAGCTTTGACCAGACAATAAATGATGCTTCTCTGCACTTGCCGTTTGCTGATTCTGAAGGCAAAGAGGGACTGAGTGAACGTAATGCGTTGGGCTCCACAGTCTGCACAAGTTGGGGGTTTTGGGTGACCCTCTCCTTAGTTATCCGAAAAGGCAGTACATGTCACCAAAGAAAAGAGTTTACTTTTCTTTACACTACTGTCTGATCCGATATGAGGAAAAGCTATTTTTCTACTAGCATGACTTAGAATTCTTTCCCTTTGTGAAATAATAATCCTGGACTGGTGGCGCTCAGGGGCATGTCAATCTTTTTTGCCTTTGCCTTTTTTTTGTTTTGTTTTTTAAATTGCGGTAAAATATACATAACCTAGAATTTATCATCTTAACCATTTTCAGTGTACAATTTAGTAGTGTTAAGTGCATTCACATTGTTGTGCAATTAAACTTCAGAGTTGACAATTTTTAATCGCTGTCTTAGCACTTCTCGTCTGTAAGAGGCCTCGTTTAGCCACTCTAGATGCGCAGCTCCCGCTCTAACTGAATTTGCCCCACTGCCCTGGAAAGTGGTCTCTTTATCTTTATTTAGCACTGTATTGGATTTCCATCACTGCTATAATAAATTACCACAAGTTCAGTGGCTTAGAACAATACGAATTTATTATCTTACATTTCTGGAGGTCAGAAGTCCAATGCATGTGTCACTGGGTTAAAGTCAAGGTACAGACACAGCTGCATTGCTTCCTGCAGATTTCAGGAAGAGATCCATTTCCTTGCTTTTTCCAGTTTTGAGAAGCCACTCATATTCCTTGGTGTGTGGCCCACTTCTGCTATCTCCAAAGCCAGCATCATAGTATCTCTCTGACTGCTTTTATTATCACATTTTTCCCTCTGGTTCTCCTTTTCAGCTTTCTTCTTACAATTCTTACACTTATGATCACATTAGGCCCAGATAATAGACTCAGATAATGTAAGATAATCTTCTATTTTAAGGCCAATTTATGAGGAACCTTAATTCCACTTGCAACCTTAACTCCCCTTTGCCATGTAATGTAACATATTCACAGATTCCAAATATTAGGATGTGGACATCTTTGGGAAATCATTAGTCTGCCCACCACAGGCACCAACCTACAACCTGGCAACTAATTCTATTCTTACTCATGAAGTGGCTTCTCTACCACTTGCCCAAACAAACTTTCCCTACCCGTACAAGAAAAAGAAAATCTCAAAAATGGAAAATGGGTTTTAAACTATTTAATTTGCATAGACATGATCCAATTTTATTAAAACTGTATATGGAATCTATAATCTTTGTAAAGTATGACATTATTACTGAGACAACATATTAGACTATATCCAGATGAGGGATAGATAACTACAGTTTATCGCTTTTAGGGATGTGAAAGACCTCATAAATGATACTTTTCAAAGGAGAAGATGCCCACCTACCATGGTATTTTTTTCTGCATAAATGTTTGTAATATTTGAAAAATTGCTTACATTTAGTGACTATATGATTGACTGACATAATTAATAGAACATTTTTTGAAAAGATAGCTTATTATCATACATTTAAAATTGTCCTTCACCTTAAGATTGGAAAACTGGGTAGAGTTCTTAATAATGAACTATTTGAAATGGAATATATGGTGTATATTTTCTAAGAATACTCAAGCCATCTCTGACAGTCACAGATTTATAAATTAATTAAAAGGGAAGAATCCTTTTTAAATATATCTATGAGGGCAGAAAGTAAACATTGAAATGCATATTAAATTAGGATCCTTTTATCTGACACAATTTCCAAGCTATCCAGCAATGGACAATCTACATATTTAAAGATGAATCAGTCAATTCACCATCAGCAGAAAAGATATTCTAAGCTAATAAAAACTGAACCCTTGTGTCTCCTCCTCCCGCTGTTTGACCAGAACTAAAGGTCAGTGAGTCAATCAGACAGTATGGCTGAGGGCCTCCTATGAACAAGACAGTGTGATTAATTCTGAAAAGTAAATGAAAAAACAGTCTTTTAGAAGGATCTTGCCAAAATATTTCTGCGTCACATATTGAAAAATGTGTGTATGTAGAAAGAATACCTCCTGGTATAATTTAATAGTTCTTCCCAGACATAGAGAAGACAAAAGTTATTGCCCTCAAAACCAAATTAGGATGTTTTCAAATTCTTACCTCAGGGCACTGGGGTCAGGAAAAGAAGACCTGGAGTTAATAATGAAAAGAGAATGATGCCATCTCACCTAAGTTATGTGTGGAAGAAATGAAATGAGACAGACTTCCACGTTCTAACGAACATCAAACTTCATATCTCTTGGATTTGACATGTGTCACAGGCCTTAGAAGTGCAGGCTAATTTGGCTAACTAATTTACACTCTATGAAAGGAAGCCAAAGGTGAAGACGTAGCCTATCAGACACTGCTACTTAAAAATCCCGTGTGCCTCGTTTTAAAAAGCACTGTACCTCCCAAGATTCTTTTGAAGTGTGATCATTATTATTCAATTAAAAATGCTCTTAAGTTTTTATGAATTTATAAAATGATTTATCAGCCTTGACTCTGGGTTGCTCCAGATGTTGCTTTCTGGGCTATAACTTTCATGAGCCTGTTTTACAGGTCAAAGAGCTGTGAGTCTGGGTGACGAGTTATAGCCGCAAGTCTGGAGAGGTGATATTTAATCACTTAGGGGGCAGGAAAACAATAAAATGACCACTTGAAAGTTTTGCCTTTTCATGAGTATATGAGATAATAACTGTAGGTGACAACAGGCCCAGGTCACCTGTGAACTAGTAATAGTGCCTTAAGAGTCTTTCATCTTCCTTATTATAAAAAATAAACCTAAGCCCAGTGGAGGTGGCAAGCAATGTCTCGTGATCAAACTGCAACTTAAGGCTCTCCTGCATCCTCTTATTTTTCCAACCTGACCTTACAAGTCAGCTTCTACTCTGAGGCACTGATATCTGGAGAAAGTGAGCTGCTGAGCCTCCTAAACAACAGGATTAAAGCTGACTCATGGATTCTGAATCCATTCATCCATACATTCATTCAGCAAACATTGAAGGAGCACTGACAGGGTGCTGGTGGCAGATGAAGATACCTACCTGGGACACTGCCCCTACTCTCGAGCAGCCAACGACTTCTTCACATGGAGGAAGAGCCAAAGTACCGGGACTGCAGCAAAGGCAAAGAGAGTGTCAGGAAAGTACTCAAGAGAGGCCGCCGAGTTTTGAAGACCATCAGGATAACTGCATGTCCCTGTAAAGAAGCAGGATCGGGTAGGTAGAGATTAAGCCATGGATTTTGAGTCACATAAACCTGGGTTTGAATTTTGCTTCTGTAACTTCCAGTATCTTTGACCTTGATTTATTTAGCTTCTCTAAGCCTCTGTTTTTGGACATAAAGATAATGACTTCATAGAGTTCTTGTGGGGATCAATAACATTATTCTAAAAAGCTTCAAAGCATGGCACATGAAGAGTGATTGCCAAGAGGCAGTTGTCATTTTTATTGTTTTTATCTAACACTAGTCAGAGGTTTGAACTACTTTTTGTGTGGGGCAGAGAACTGGAGTCAGGGGGACCTCCCGGCCAGTGGTGTGATAGACCTGTGCCACCGGCTCAGGACAGCTCCTTGTCAAAGTCTTCAGCAAAGTCTTTCATTTTACAGGATGTTTGATAAACACGGCCATCTTTGAAATTGGCTTTGGTGGGAGTATTTACACTATGAAAATCAGCAAATGCCACACATTAGAGCGCCCCAGTGTCCACCTGAGTTACCAGCATGTCATTGTAAGGGAATGACAATCCTAGCAGAACTACAGGGCTCTACAGGGGTTGGGCGTGGAGGTGCAGGGTAGGGTGGGGAGAGAACCTCTCCATTATTCAGGTTTTAAAATCCTGACCTGAGGGAACACAACCAGGGTAAAGGATGACGCTGGAATAAAAAGAAGCACCTGGGAGAACATGCCCTCCCTCATTTAACTATCTTATCTAAGGCTTTGAATGCATTGTGTAAATGTCATTTTTATTGGTGCATTCTGGAGTTGAAAAGCACAGCCCCAGAACAGCCCAAATGTTTGTTCCTTGACAGCAGCTGTTTTTAATATAATTGGAAGAAATGGAGCACCCATGTAATATAATATTAATAAACACTCCTTAATTGCTAGCCAGATCCCTGCAGTGCATGAGGGTGCTCAGGGTGCTTAAGTAGCACCCTGCCCAGTCTCCTTTCTATCTGTTTTTTGAACTATAACTGGAGAATTCATAATGGTTCTGAAGTATTTAAAATCCAGCCTGGTCCTTATTACAGACAAAGTATTTCTTATGCCCTATCTGATCACTGCTGCTCGATCATGTCTGCCTGTGCCTTCATTAGAGATGAGGAATAACAGGACAGCATCATCCTGATTCCATTACTGAAGCAAGTGTAATGCTGTATTTAAACTCCCCCAAGTCCAGGCTACTTTTAGTGTTTTAAAAATTTCTCTCTTTAGTACTGTTTTATAAAATTTTCAGCTGTGTAGATTTCTCCCTTATATTCTTCTTTAAATATATACTTTTCTCTATTTCTTCCCTCGACATTAGCTCTCATTACCTCTCCAACTGAAAAAAGCATTCTTTGTTTCATGAAGTCCTCTATTTGGGGCTGCTGCCTGACTATTCAAGTAGCAGAGCCCCATCTGCTGAATCCCTGGTCCACTGATCCTTGCCTACTGTCCACAGCTATCCCTAGACAGACACATACCTGTTGTTGAAGGACCCACACGCACCTCTGAGGCTAAGAGCTAGGCAGTTTATTTATAGTGCCTTTATTTAATTGGCCTGCTCAGTTTTTCACTTTGCAGCTATTGAGTTCCAAACCTTAGTGACCAATGAGGTGTGAAGTCATCAGAAGTCTCTTAATTTTCTCCCTGAGTGAACCTGGTGCTTGAAAGTTTAGAGTTATTAATGGTTGTTCTGTAAACTACTAAATTGTACTTACTTAGCGTAGAAGACCTTTACAGGATAGGGTAGACATACTATGAACATTTCAGGGACTGAGCTTTCCAGCAGCTGACAGATGAGTACCAGTGAACTTGACGATAAGAAAATCTCCAAAGAATGTCAGACTTCCGGCCAAGACGGAGGCATAGGTGGACACACTGTGCCTCCTCCCACAACCAAAATTAAGGACAAAAAATATTTAGAAACAAGAAAACAGCCAGAACTGATACAAAATTGAACTGTATGGAAGACTGATAACCATTCATCCAGACCGGTAAGTGGGGCAGAGTTCCAGCAGGAAAAAGTGGAGGTTGGTGGACCCAGGTGCGCAGGCAGCAGTGGCTGGCAGATACCAGGTGCACAGGTGGTGGATAGCGGACCCCGGGCACAGGGTGGCAGTGGTCCAGACCCAGTGAGGCTGCGCAAGGTGGCTGGCGGACCAGGTAGTCCCACATTCACGCGCAGATAATCCAGGAGAAGGGGAAGCAGCAGAAGGGACTGGAATCCGAGAGTGAGTGGAGCAAGGGCCATTATTTCCTCTCAGACCCCGCTCCTGCATACAGCGTCACTACCCAGTGACTGGGCTGCCCTGCCTGGGGGAACACTAAGGCTCTGCCCCTCACTATGTAACAGCCTCGACCAGAGCAAACAAAACAAAACAAAACAAAACAAACCCCAAATGGCTCAAACAGGAGAACAGATCAAAGCCCCAGAGCCAATTCATCTAAGCGACCAAGAGATAGCCAGCCTATCAGATGCACAGTTCAAAGACCTTATGATCAGGATGCTCACAGAATTGGTTGATTTTGCTCACAAATTAGATGAACAAATGAAGGCTACAATAAGTGAAATGAAGGAAAACGCACAGGGAACCAATAGTGATGGGAGGAAAACTGGGACTCAAATCAATGGAGTGGACCAGAAGGAAGAAACAAACATCCAATCAGAAAAGAAGGAAGAAACAAGAATTCAAAAAAATGAGGAGAGGCTTACGAACCTCCAGGACATTTTTAAATGTCCCAACATCTGAATTATAGGGGTACCAGAAGGGGAAGAGGAAGAGCAAGTGGAAAAGTTACTTGAACAAATAATAAAGAAGAACTTCCCCAATTTGTCAAAGGAAATAGACTTCCAGGAAGTCCAGGAAGCTCAGAGAGTCCCAAAGAAGGTGGACCCAAGGAGGAACACACCAAGGC
This sequence comes from Anoura caudifer, assembly GCA_004027475.1. Lineage (NCBI taxonomy): Eukaryota > Metazoa > Chordata > Mammalia > Chiroptera > Phyllostomidae > Anoura > Anoura caudifer. The sequence continues at coordinate 20,916 of PVKU01009940.1, read as the reverse complement.
ACATTATAATTACATTAGCCAAGATTAAAATGAAGAAGAGAATTCTAGAAGCAGCAAGGGATAAGGGCACAGTCACCTACAAAGGAGTTCCCATCAGACTGTCAGCTGATTTCTCAAAAGAGACCTTCTAGGCAAGAAGGGGCTGGAAAGAAGTATTCCAAGTCATGAAAGCCAAGGACCTACATCCAGGATTGCTCTATCCAGTGAAGGTGTCATTTAGAATGGAAGGGAAGATAAAGTGCTTCTCAGATAAGGTCAAGTTAAAGGAGTTCATCATCACCAAGCCTTTATTATATGAAATGTAAAGGGACTTATCTAAGAAAAAGAAGATCAAAAATAGGACAGTAAAAAGGCAGCAAACTCACAGATATTAACAACCAAACCTAAAACAAAAGCAAACTAAGCCAACAGCTAGAACAGGAACAGAAACACAGAAATGGAGATCACATGGAGGGTTAGCAACAGGGGAGTGGGGGGGGGTATAGAGAATAAGTAGCATAGATGGTAGGTAGAAAATAGGGGGAGGGCAAGAATAGTGTGGGAAATGTAGAAGCTGAAGAACTTATGACACATAGACATGAACTAAAGGGGGGAATGTAGGTGGGAGGGGTGTACAGGGTGGAGGGGAATGATGGGGGAGAAATGGGACAACTGTAATAGCATAATCAATAAAATATATTAAAAAAAAGAAAATCTCCAAAGAATATTTTTCTGGTCCTCCAGTGCAGGATTGCTCCTCATGTCTCCTCAGATTCCCCTGTCCAATGTTTTGTACTATAAGCTCTGTGGAATTTAGGTATAACCCTGAGAAAAGGGATGAGAACTTTGAAGTAACTGGCATTGTTTCTGCCATCCAGTGAAATGGCATTGAAAACTAAAATGCAGATGAAGAAAAAGGTAATATTAAACATTTAGCAACTGTATAACACTGGTACCAAACAATAAGAACAGGTATTGGCTGGAAAATCCTGAAGGCCACCTGCTGTGTCTAGCATAATTTCTTTTTTTGTTGTTGTTGGTCTTTTTTTTATTTTTTTAAATTTTATTTTAATTGTTGTTCTTACACAGTTTTCTGTCTTCTACTCCCATCCCAGCCCACCGCCCCAGCCCTCCCCAGCTCCCTCCCATTTCCACCCCCCATAATTTTTTAAATTTGCTGGGCTTTGTGGAGTAGAGCTTAGGGTGGAATGGCAGTAGAGGGGGAGGCACTTGAACTGATATTGAATCATTTCCATATTTAACATCTTGGTCTCTGACTTCTAGCCTCTGATTGCGAGACAATAAAGTTCTGTTGTTTAAGCCACCCAGTCTGTAGTATTTTCTTATAGTAACCTAAGCAGTGTAAAACACCTATTGACTAACCAAGTTCTTTACTTGGTTTATTCTCTCTATATAAAATGCATCCAAGTATCACTACTCATTCAAGGAAAATCAATAGTATAGATGAGAAGCACTAAGATGAAGAAATAGAACTAACCTCAGAGGAAGCAGATAATTCCAGAAACAGAAAAGAATATGAAAAAAAATTGTGAAACATGAAGATTGAAGAGGCTTTTATACTAAAAATAAGAACTCTCAAGAGCTTGGAAAATATAGAAAACTCGCAGCTCCTCAAACAAGTCCATCAGACAAGTGTAGCAAAAAAATGCAAAACTGAGAAGTGGAAGAAGAAATGCAAAACTCAGCAGGCAAGCTATTGGCCCACAGGCAGAATGTGGTCAATAGGTGTATTTTGTTGTACAATGCTCTAAAATTTTTAAATGTGAATGAATTTAAACATGACATATATTCTCTGGTTCACCATAGTCCTAACTGCTTCATCTCCCACAGAAAGTTTACTTTCTTATATTAATAATCTGAGCCTTAAAACAATTTGCATTTTTAATTCTTGCAGTAGAATGACCTCACTTATGAATACAAATCCTAAATACAGTTATTATATTCAAGAATAAATTGAAAGAATAATTTATTACAATATCATAGTGTACCTAGGAAATATAAGGATCAAGCCGGACACATAATTAGTATTCGGTAAGTGTTGTTGAAGTATGAAGTCACTTTCCTAAATTCATAGTGGAAGAATCAGGCCTACAGCTCAACTCATATTCACCGCTCTTTTGGTGCATTCTTTGTTGGAAGAAAAAATGCTATCTTACTGGAAGATTATATGTGCCCTGAAGCTTTTCATGAAACATTTGAAATATGTTTGACAATGATTGTGGTGCAGATAGCTTTAAATAGAAGTTATAATCCAGGTAAAACCTAGTGTGATTCAGTAAGCACATGTTTTGGGAAAATCTACATGGTAGACCAGTGGCAAGAAATTAAGGGAAAAGTATAAAATTAAGTATGATTGGCAAGAAAAAAATTTAGCACATTGTTAATTTAAATTTTTTAAATATTTCATTTTAAAATTGTATGAGCTTTTTTAGAGAATAAAGATGCAAAGATGCAAAAATTCATATTAAATGTTGTATTTTGAGGACGGAAAAAGAAACAATTATAATATATATTGTTTTGGAAAAAAGGAAAGACATGGAGATAAATCATAAATGAATGAAATTTGTGACCAGTAGGACAATGGTGGATGAGAATAGGGTGAAATAATGGGACATCTCTTTGAATATATTTATGTATCTATATATTAATAATATAAACACATTTATATATTTATATTTATAGTTTTGACTTTGTAACTTATCAATTTTTATATTAGAAATGATCTTAAAGATGATCTTAAATTAATAGGATGGGAAAAATCTTAAAATTGAATACAAACACAAATAAACATAACTAAATATCAAATAAACAGCATAACCACACAAAAGAGAATAAAAAGGGAATAAAAATCCAACTAACTCTTGAAAACAATTCTTTGAACATCTTTAGTGGGAATGAGTAAAAAAAAAGGAAGAATCATGCGGTGTTAAATTGGAATTAGAGGTAACAATGATTAAAAAAATTATTTAGTAAAGGGGTCTAAAAGCAGGACATCCCTTGGTTAATAAGCACATCCATTGACCACATTTTGGTTTCTAAATATTATTTCCCAATAAAAAGAACATGGGATCTTTGTAGAAATGACCTGTTCCAAGGCAAAGGCGAGGAAAATATAAGGTGAGTATGGAAGAAAGAAATTGCTCAGAAACTGAAAGGGACATGTCAAAAGGTATGACAATAGCTTAAAGGGGATCCCATAAGCCAAATTTGAGCATCAGAATAAGTAACAGGGATGAACGTGATGAGTCTTCAATGATACAAACAAAACTAAAAAATAAAAGTCTATCTTTGTAGAAAAATACTAACTACAAATGTGAAAGAAATAAATAATGTGACTAGAAAATCACCATTTTACAACCATACTGATTTAGGCAGGAAGCCTGCCACATGCTGCCCTGACCAGCTGGGCGTTGCCTCACAGAGCCAAGGGTCACTGGTTTGATTTCCGGTCAGCGCACATGCCTGGGCTGTGGATCTGGTGCCTGATTGGAGCTAGAGCAAGAGCCAACCAATTGATGTTTCCCTCTCACATCGATGTTTCTCACCCTCTCTTTCTCCCTACCTTTCCCCCCTAAATTAATAAATAAAAATTTTTAAAAAACCCATCCCGTATGCTAAAATCATGGGTGAAAAACTAATAAAGAATGATATTTTTACACAGTCCCAAAGTATCACCCCTTAAGTAACTAATTACCAGAGGGAAAGACACTTTTATGATATTGTAGATATCTGACAGATATGGCCTTAGCGAGGTTACCAAGTTACCACCAATGAGGGGAGAAACACCCCTGATGCAATGTATTAAGAAGAATTCATGTCATAAATTTTAAGCTGCCTCCAATCACGAGGATGGTTCAGGCAAATCCATGTTGAGTGGTGCTCGGCAAAACCACTGCTTGGACTCTCAAAAATATCACTGCTGTGGAGGCAATACAAGGTTGGGAAACTGTTCTTGATTAAAGAAAACTAGAGACAACAAACAAAATTTAGTGTATGACCTTTGATGGAGTCCTGGATCATCATTGAGAAAATGAAGTTAATTGAGTATGAATCACGTAGTAGATAATATTATAATATTAGTATTTCCTGGTGACAATTTTAATTGGTTTTATAGTATAATGTCCTTGTTCTTAGCAGACACAGTCTGAAGTATTTGGCACAAAGGGTAATGATGTTTGTTTTCTGGTAATTCTTGAAAGGTGCAGGATATAGTATATAATATATAAAAATATGTATAAATATATAAATACACATATGTATATATGTAAACACTTGTGTATATATGTGTATGTATACATATAAAGAGACAAGATCAAATGTGATAAAATTTTAATAATTGGTAAACCCGGGTGAAGGGTATAACGATGTTTCTTGTAGTATTCTTGCAGCTTTTCTAGGTTTGAAATCTTTAAAATAAAATTGAAGCTTAACCCTTGGTGTGAAGAAATAGAAAAAAATATAAGCTTTTCCCCCTATGGAAAATATAATAACTTGGTATTTTTTGTTTAATTAACCAAAATAAAAACACCCGCTTCATAATAAGACCAGCAAGGCTTCTAGTCTTAGCAGTACCACTGCACTATTTCCTAGTGGAAGCATCAACAAAGGCAACTCGCTTAAATTCTTCATCTATGAAATGGAGATAATAATAGCCCTTACCTAGGACAGGGGCAGTTGGCTGCATAATCAATATCCATTCTACCTTTCTCCCTTATTAAAAGAACTGTAAAGTTGATGACGTTGGCAAGACTCCCAGCTATATAACTACATTTCACAGATACTTTGCAGGATGATCGTGTCTTGGCTCAAACGATGTAAGGATAAATAAATAAGGGCTTTGACAGGTGGTGCCTTTGGCTGACTGGCACTTTTTGCCTTTACTCCTTTTCCTTCCTCTTGTTCCTGCCTAGAATGTGGATGCGATGGTTGGGGCACGAGGCTGTGGACGCCTCTGCAGCTGGAAGGAGTTGGGGTTACTGAGGGCGTTCTGGAGCTTCTGCACCAGCCTGGGATTGCCTGTGGTGAACTTCCTGTTACATGTGGAAAACACACCTTTATTCAACTGAGCCAATATTACTGAGGTTTTCCACTAAATGCAGCCAAAAGAAGTTCCCCACTTACATACTATCCTACAGTTATGAAGACTGAATTTGATAAAACATATAAAGTGCATATTACCATTTTTAGTACAAAGAATAAAAAGGCTTGATAAATGGTTAGCTGCTGTTACATCAGTGTAGTATGAAGGAATGTTCTTTCCCATTGGCCTAGAGAGAGAATGGATGTTTTCCTCTTCTTTGAAATTACCTTTTAAACTATTCCTTTTCAGCTCAGAGTTCTTCAAATCTCTAGTCTTTTTAAACATAATTCCTTAAAGTGATTATTATAATCAGCTGCATATTTGAAATGAAGATAGTAAATAGGTTTCTCGAACTAATGTAACCAAGTCATGTTTAGCGAATAATTATTGTTCTAAGAGTCAGAATGATTTATGAAGTTATAAAAGTGATTCTCAAGTATGCTAGATGAATCCAAATATACAAAAATTGTATACATGCAATATATGGCTCAATACATAAAAGAAGTATAAATACAGGTGCTTGCAAAACACTGGCTATCTGGTTGAACAAATAATGCAATATATAAAACTGTAATTCTATATACTTCTTTTGCTATGTAATTGTAAATCAATATACATACACTTAATTTGAAATAAAATAAGTCTAGCATTGTTGGATTCCAAAGCCAGAAATTATCTTTAAAAACCCATAGAATATTTTTGATTATAGGGAATAGCCAAAGTTTTGTTTAATTTATAATCTGTATTAAGATGTTACTCATATCTGGGTATAGTTTATCTCATTGGTAACTTTTCTTTTTTTTATGTGCCTGTTCAGCGACTGCCTGTGTGAATAAGAATCTCTCTATAAAACAGGATGTTGTGTGACTAGAAAATAAAATTCCTGACTGGTGGTGAAGTACAATCCCTTTTGAGTTTCTAATACTATATCATTCAAGTCTTTATAACACAGAGATATCACACCAATTTTTAAACCAAGGAATCTGATGACCTATTCCATAATATAACACATTCACTTTTGCACTTTGTTATCACTTTGTTATCAAACCAAAGAATTATAAGAACAAACATGTTAAATGCCAAGGAAGTGCCTGGCTCTACATAATTTATCTTTTCATTCTTCGCAATGAACCTGTGAGTGGGGGTGTGATTTTCCCCATTTGTAAGGGCTAGGGAATTACATCAGTCAGGGTTTCTTTCAGAGGCAGATGGGACCTTGAATTAGGATAAATCAAGGATGGCTTAATAGATTCTTTATGAAGGTGCCCTCATGATGAGCAACCCACAGGAGACTATACACTCTCCCAGATCTAGTCATAACACAGCTGCTCCCACAACCAGGCTCAAGGGACAAGGGGAGGAAGTGGGAGTGGACCCTGGATCCTGGAAGGAGACTGGTAGAAGAGGGTGGCTTGAGAGAGCTCCTGGCCTTTAATCAAACGACAGACCTGACTGGACGGGACTTTGCAGGAAGGGAGCCGAAGAGTAAATACTGGACCTCACTTCCTTCCCTCCAATCTCCCACTATGGTCCCCATAGCTGAAGTTGAAAGGAAGCCACTTGGCACTGTCTGATGACATAGTCCTTGCTGGCCAGCCTCCTGTGACAGACAGCAGAGTGAAGGAGGGGACAGTGCATCAAGGAAAAGGCACCCAGCTCAAGAACTGAAGGTCAAAGATGTTAGGTTATTTGTTAGAAGTCATACAGGTAGGAAGTTGAGGAGCCTTGACTGGAATTGAGGTTTGATCTTCAAAAAGCTTTATTCTTTCCATTATATCAAGTGATGGCTCCTAACTTTTTGGAAAAGAGCAATGCAATTGTACTGGTCACATCTCTAATCATCATGTTTCTTAGTAGAAACTGATACAGAGCCTTAATATGTCTCTGTGGATTTATCCATTTGTTTAATAAAACAGCACAAGAAGAACCTAATGAAAAAGGCTATAGTTTATATTGTGATGACTATACTCTATATAGACAAGAAGTAGATGAATTTTCTGTGGACATAAGTAGTATAAGTCCAAATAATTAACAAACAGAACAATTTTAGTCTCCCAGCCATATATTTGATTCTTCTTTATTGCATAAGTCCCTAAAATCATTAACATTCAGGTAGGGTTACAAACCAATTTCTCAAAAAAAAAAAAAAAAAAACCCCAAAAAACAAAAAAACACACACACAAAAAAAGCCATCATTATGTTTGTTAAAGTCTCAACAAATAGTAGGAAATCTATTTATGTATCTTGGAAATGGTTTCAAATTATCCAAAACAAAAAGCAAATTTTTGAAAAATAATGAAATTGCAAGCCAGAAAATAAATTTTCCTCTCTGTGGGCATCAGTCATTGTCATATTTCAATGAAACTGAAACAATGTGTTTGCCATGTTCAGGAACCACTGGAAAACAAATCTCATTTTTGCAAGTTTTCATGAAAATTAAAGGACTTTTCCTTAAACACTACCAGAGCCAACCTCTGGAAACATGAGAATACAATTATGGCTGTTTTCCTAGGACATCATACATTTTATTTTAATTAATACAGTGAATGCAGGTATAAAGGATGGCTTTGTTGGGTAATCCCTGAACTGAATCATTTGACATTTCAATGGAATGACCTAATTTTTATAAAATTTTGGTGAGTTCCCAGAGTTTACAATCCATAATTAATTATTTTTAATGAGTTGGTTAATATAGTGATAGGATATGGAAACAACACTGATTCAAATGTGAAAACCAACTATAGCTTACAGTCAAAATTCTATCCAGGCTAATGGTGAATTCTGTATGTTATTCAACAGAGTGATTGACAACCCATTTAACAAAGGATGATCATGACTTCTGAAAATACTTGTGAAATGTTAACAATGTGGGACTGCTGACATCTCCGCAATTTCTTCTATTTTATTCAAGGAATTCATCTAAAGCATGGGGGGAGGCAGAAGTAGGTTTACAGTTGTGAGTCCACGAAACAGTTTATTCTTGTATTATTATTTGTTAATTATTTTATTATTTTCCATACAAACAACTGTAAACCTACTTTTGCCACTCTCCTGCATATTCAAGGATTTTGGCTAAAATTGACTCTAGCCATGGCTCAAAATCAAGTGTTAATTTAGGTATCTCTTTCAAACGCTCATGAGATATAAATTGTAGACAGAATTTGACGGGTAGACATTCAAAGAAAATCTCATAAATACAATAGTGTTTTATATTTTTATCTTCGTTGGCATTTTTTTTTGGTTGAATTGAAAGAGAAGAAAATGGGTGTTTCTCTGGGCAAGGGACATTAGTGTTTATTTTTATTTACAAAATATTGAGAATCTGCATAAGGCAGAATACTTAGTATGGCAACTTGGGCATTGCTCTGCCTGGATTTAAATGTAAAATCAGGGTCATAATAGTACCTATTCTGCTGGATTCTGTGAGGGGCGAGCAAGTTAGTATATGTGGAGCCTTTAAAATAGCTCTTATCACATAGGAGGCTTTCAATAACTTACACAAATATATGGTCTGTAGATAAAAGTACTTCACTGCTGATATTCTGGTGTGGGTCATATTTCCATTGGCATGCCAGTCTTCTCTATTCTACATACAGTAGGCCCCGCCTTTTCCAAAAACGCTACCCCAAAAATTTATCAAAAGGAAATTCAGGTGATTTTGCATTTTCAAGTTTCATATTGCTGTTGTTTTCAGGATTAAAGAACAGAGAAACTGGAAAGGTTTTTAAAGAATGGTGGAAAGGGAAAGATGAGCAGAAAGAGTCCTGCAGCTGGGGAACCTGTGTACTATTCTGAGCCCCATCACTGAATAATTGCATCCTCTTTGGGAAAATCACTTAATACTTCAGGCCTCACTGCTGTTAGCTATGAAATGGGTATAATGGTGCCCTCGAGCTAACGCCTATGCTCCTACTCTCAGTTCTTATCATTGAAGACCATTTACATTTGTATTTCCAAAAGCTTGGAAACATTTTATCCCTTTCTTAAACTTTGGGATGTGTAAAGAACAGCCAACTTCCTATTACATTCCCATTCTTCAGGTCATATGAGTTGAACACCAGGGGAAGGGCTCAGGGAAGGAGGTCTGGAGGATCACTTTCATAGCAACTACAAGAGCATTTAGTCATTTAGATGTGCAACACTGAGGGGCTTTCTAGCCAGGCAGAGCAATCTAAGAGGCAGAAACCACTCTGTTAGCCCTGCTGGACACAGTCATTTCTCACTTCATTAGTCCAAAGTTCATTGTGATCTGGGAATCCCACGCCAGGAACACAGTTCATTCCACTTCTAATTCAAAACACCTGGACTCCTTTGGCCAGAGGCCACATCTTGGGGCTGGATCATCTCTGTGTGGCGACCTGATCTTGCCTCAGCCTTCACTACAGCCACAAACATACCACAAGGAAAGATTAATTTTAGTGGAACAAGGCCAAGAAAAACAAACATAGCTGAGAAGTTAAAATATTAAAAACCTATTAGCTGAGACAATGGGAAGCCCACATTAGCCCTCAAGAATGAAACGTGCCTAATTAGAGAAGCAGGAGCTATTAGAACCTGTCTATGAATTAGTGGAAATGAGATCAAGATACCTACAAGAGTAAAGTGATTGTAATAAAGTGTTTGCAGAGCTTAGTTAGATGAATAAAACCACCTAGTTCATTTTTATGGTGATACTTGGCTATCGGTGCTGTTAGTGTCCTGAGTGTTTCAGAAGTGTCTGTAGGGTTGTGGATTTCCGGCACTGACTTGACTTTGTGAAGACAGAAGCAATGAAACAGAGGGGGGTGTGAACATGGATTTGTTAGTGCCAGTAGGTTTTCAAATGGACACCTGCCTTCATAGGTTATGGTGTAGAGGGCACTTACAGTGCAGCACGGTGATTTCCTAGTTTGTGTTTTGTTAGTTTATCCCTGACTCATCGTTGCTCTTTTCTGTTTGTCTCCAGTTCTAGTTTTTCTTGGCCCTTCCATATACCAGTGAAAAAGCAGGACAGGAAATGGCATTGCAATTAGTAGCTTTGCTCTACCAGGACTCAATTACAGTGCACTTAAGTTCAACAAGCCTTTTCTATCTTTTGTCAGGCATAGTGCTGGGAGCTGCAGAGATAAATGGTGTTTATTTTAAATGAACCGTATCCAAGGACTTTCTTCACACCTTGGAATGAGCCATGCTGTTTGTCACAGCCACTGCTCCTCACTCACGCAAGGACATAGAATGCTCACACTAGCCTCACTATAAGGCCCTAACATAACTATTCATCAGTAGTACTGATAATAGAAATTGAGCAACATAATGGTTCAAATACATTGGCTTTAGCACAGGTAACAGGTTGAGTTTTATATAAAAACTTACAACTGATAGTGACATTTCCATCAGAAAGTTATTAGAATACTTTCCATAAAGATGCCATTCTCCTATATTGAAATACGACAAACTAAAATTTTATGTCTAGTATACAAAACAACTAATAAAAGGAGTATACAAGAAATGAGTTTTATAATATATAGGAAAGAAGTAAATGTTTTTTAAGCTCCTACCAAGTTTCAGGTGCAATGCTTTGCACTGATATTCTTCTGTAGGTGGATGAGTCAGGATGTAGTGCTGATGAAAATATTATTTTGTACCAGTTGGAAATAACTGGTGCCGTGAGCCTCTTGACTATAGTGTATTCTTCCTCCCAGCCTCCCAAGAACTTTTCAGGGGTATACCACCAACTTTTCAGGATCTGGCAACTGAAAGGCAAAGATCTGGCTCAGTGGATGCTTCCAGTACTTGTTCCAGTACCAAAGTTAATGTGTCTTGTGATTCTTCTGTACCCACACAATGCTTGCTGTTCTTTGTTTGAATATTATCTCTATTATTTCACTAACAACAGGGAAGGCAAAGCTCAGAGTACTACCATGACTTGCTGGAGGGGACAAAGATAATTAGAGGCTGAGCTGAGTTTTAAGCCCAGATCTGACTCCAAGCCTTTACTACTAAGCCACAGTGCCTCTCACTGAAATGGAGTGAGGGCTGCAGCAATTTAGGGCATGTCAGAGAACACCCACTTCCCCTTGGCCCTCTGCTTTTCCTCCTCACACAGTGGCATGTTAGTCATCAATTCCGAAGGTTTAACTAGTACCTTTTCATTTGTTGGAAACATGCATGGAATCAAAGGCTGGGAAATCATGACTGAGAAGGAAGTACTCTATGGAAAATGCAGCAACAGTACCAATAATAAATGTGCAGTGATTTTCTAATGGGAATTTAAATATATTGCAGAAGAGGGCACGAACAACATTTGTTTTAACAGCAAAAAAAAAAAAAAAAGGAAACTATTGAAATTCATAACAATAGGGAGTAATTAAATCCACAAAGAACCTTCAGAGAGTGAACTATTATATAGCCCTTAAAAAGGTGTGGTGGGCCTGTATGTGGTGATATGGAAGTGTACGTAAGGTAAATTAAAAAGCAGGACAATAAGTATAGCATTTTCTTATTTGGGAGACAGTAAAAGTGGTGGAGTAAAGAGAACAGTCACTGAGTGGTAGGTATGAGAAGTGGGACGTTTTCAGTAGACCTTGTGGCAGAGGGACCAAATGCCCTGAAGGCACTGTGTATCCATGGGGAGCTGAATTCATGTCCAGAGTCTTTGAATGGATGATGTTTTCCAATTCAATGATTACACAAAGGTAGGTCTGATAGACTAGCACATTCACACTTCACCATAATGAGACACCAGTACACACTTATTGAAATGGCTACCATTTAAAATACTGACCGAACCAACATTGGTGAGGGTGTTGAGGAACTGGAACTTTCATATGCTACTCATGAGAATAAAAAAATGGTAAAATCACTTTGGTAAAAAGCTTGACAATCTCTTAAAAATCTAATCATATATCATGTGATTCATCTCTAAAGTAATTAACCACTCTTAGGTAATTAACCAAAAGAAATGAAAGTATATTTCTATATAAGTACTTGTATACAAATATTTACAGAAATTAAATTGGAAAGAACCCAAATGTCTAGAAATTGATAAATGAATAAACAAACTATAATATATCTATGTAATGTAATACTACACAGCAATAAAAAGGAGTAAACTATACAACATAAATTAATATCAAAATAATTATGCTGTATGAAATAATTGAGACAAACATGAATCATATATTGTATGATTTTATTTATATAAAATTCTAGAAATAACAAACTAATATATAGCAATAAGAGATCAGATCAGTGGTTTTCTGAGGGGTGGCAGTGTAAGGCGAAAGGGAAGAACAGAGGAGGCAAGAGATGAATTTTGGGGGTGATGAAAATTTTTATTATCTTGATTTTGGTCATGGCCTTATTTTGGTATACATACTTAAAACCAACAAATGTACCCTTTGTGCACAGTTGATTGTATGCCAACTAAATCTCAATAAAACTGTTCTAAAAAGTAAAAACAAAAGGGCAGAATTTAGTAAGACTCTCAATTTCCCTTTGATGTAGCAGTGAACCACCACATATTTCTCTGTAAATTTATAAATGTATAAAGTAGGGGTGAAAGGTGGGGCTGGGTGGCTAGAGAATATTTTCAAAGTCTTTTAGAGATCCAAATATGACATGTTAATGTCACTGAAGCAAAGAAGGGTCTAAATGGACATTAAACACCCCAATTATTTTATTAAAATTCTGCATTTGTTCTTAATGACACGCCTTTGGATGAATACCCAAGAGTGTTCCGCTTGCTATTGGACAATTAAAAGCACAACCCGAGTTAGTAGTTGTGGAGGACATGTTTGGCATCTGGTGGTGAGATTGCAACTGAATCTCTTAGGAACATTTTAAAGATTATTTATGATTTGATTTCTTTACTTTTCATACATATGGAAAAGAAGCTTGTAAGTTTTTAGCAGTCCACATTTCTCTTCATAAGATTGCATTTTATCACACTAGGCTTTTTTTGTAGGTTTTTCTAATGTCTTACCACCAGCTGAGCCAGCTGGTATCTTAAAGCTTTAGTTGGTATAATTGGATCATTTGTTTTTCTCAAACACAGTGCTTAGGAGCTTTTCTGGTAGAAAAGCCCCTCAACATATTAGCCTGCTTCAAAGCACCATCAGAAAACAGAGCTTTATTTCTATTTTTTATTTTTTCCAACAAATTTCAAAGAGAAAAAGATCTGTTCCTTTTCTGTGCCATTTCTACACTCCCTCTAGATTGTTTTCTCAGAAGTGCATGAATTCATTTCAATTGCTGAAACATCAATGAATCTGAAAGTGCTCCTGGCAAAGGTGATAATATCATCCCATGTGGAATATAGCCTTGGAAAATACCAAACATTGATGCTGGCATCAGTAGCGATAATGCTCTATCCTTCATTTCTGCATCTGAGATTCCCTAGTGGGATCACATACAGAAAAATAATGCAGGATTCAGGGTCATGGTATAAGATTGAAAGCAATGGACTATATTTGCACAGGTTGCCAAATGGATAACTATGATAGCTAAACAATCTTGGTTGCTTTGCACATTTATCTTCAGAAATTTCACCCCTTGCTAATCTTGTAAAAAACCAATTAACTTTTGTCAATGTAGAAAATGAGACTTTCATCACTGGCTATCAGTCTATGTCAGTTTCACATCTTTTTAACATAGGAGAGTTGCTTCTGAATTCTTTATTGAACAGCTGAGCCCTCAGTGGGAGGAGATTATTGCTTCCAGCTCACATCTTGAAGCAAATGTCCTTTTTCATACAGCTTTCTCAATGAACTAGTACAAATAGAAAAAATCCCCTGATGTGCAAAATCAGCCTTATGAAGATTAATATGTTAAGGAGTTTCTCCCCGCCCCCCCACAGTTCCACCTTCTCAAAAGTAACTGTGCACCTGCTGCCATGGAAGAATTTAAGACACATCATTCAGGCAAGTAGCTTAACACTAAATGTCTTCCACAGTTTCCAGCTCAGCAACTTCTCAGCCAGGGCCCTTTACAATTTCAGGTCGAAATTGTGATAGATAATGAGTGCAAATGTGAACAGAGTAGAAAGGAGTGGAGAGAGGCATGAAAGAAACACCAACACTTGGCTTCTGCGGAAAACTATAATGAGATGAGGATTCCCTACCCTAGCACTGGGGCGCCACCTTTTCCCTTTGTAGGTTTGGGCCAGGGTCAGGGGAACAGAAGACATTTTCTTCCCAAAGAGTTTTCTCCCATATGTCAGGTGCCAGAAAATTACTTAAGGTTTGTATTCAGAATGTAAAAACACTATTTCCATATGTACTTGCTTTAAATCTTCACAACTAGGTTAAGTAGTTGCCATTGTTACCCTTGTTTGCATAAGAGGGATTGGGTTCAAGGCTGTCAAGTCCAGGGCATCTGGCTAAAGAATGGAAGAACCTACATTTGAATTTGTACTCTCTGATGCCAAATCCAGGTATTCTGTTAGTTGTCACCTTAGAGAATTAGATTCACTTGTAGAACATACTTCAGCAATCCAATGCCAGGTAATGAAAATGCTCACCCTAAGAAGAAGTTTAGCATGATAGTAAAGTGAATGGACTCTGGAGTCAAAATGCTGGCTTCAAGTCCAAGTTCTATCACTCACAGCTGTGCAATCTTGGCAATATTCTTAACTTTGTTGTTAGTAATGTTATTGATTTGATAGAGTTGCAGCGAGACTTAATAAGTTAACAAGCATAAAGCATTTAGAACACTGCTTGGCACCTTTTAAAGGCTGCCTATTAGCTTTAACCATAGCAGCAAACACCATTGTTACCATAATTGATGCTTATTATAATAGTAACAGAAAGCATTTATTATATTTCTTCCAGCTCAATGGGAATAAAAATTACATCTGAATGACATGCTTTTATGTTGATTTGAATCCTGCCAAGAACACATTAGACATTGGGGAGCTGCATTACTCTAGTAAATTCTTGTTTCCATTCCCAGTCAATACTTTAAGAACTAGAAAATGTGTGCTCATTTTCTAAGGTGTCTTATTTATATCCCGTAACCCTGTATCTAAGGATCACTGGACTTACTGATACTCTTTTGAGTTTTATACAACTTGGGAGGGCTGCTAGTTGGAGAGAATACTCAATTCACTTCTGTACCTTCCCAATCAGGCAGCTTCCATGACAAGTCTCTGAGTTGGACCTGTTTGTTGTTTCATCTTCTTTCTAGGGGTTGAATCCTTGGGTATCTCTTCTAGTTACATCTACATTCTTAGAGTTTCCATCCAGTCACAAAGCTTTAAATGCCAGTGCTCTGCTGATAATTCCCAAATTTACATCCAGACTGGGTTTCCCTTCTGAACTCCAGACTTGTATGTTCAACTGCCTATTCCACATCACCTCTTGGAAGTCCAATAGACATCTCAAACTGACCACAAGCAGAACCACTTCTAATCATCCCCACCAAACTTGCTGCACTTTTGCAGTCTCTTATTTTAGAAGTGATGTCTCCATCCTTCCAATTGTTCAGATCCCAAATCTTGGAGTCACCTGTGACTCCTCTCTCTCATAAACCCATCCAATTTGTTAAGAATCCTATCAACTCTATCTTCAAAATCTATCCAGAATCTGACTGCTTTTCACCACTCCATTATCATGACCCTAGTCTGAACCACCAGCCTGTCATATAGACTATTGCGATACCCTCCTAACAGGTCTCCATGATTTTACCCTTATTTGCTTACAGCTTATTTTTAACACAGCAGTTGGAATGATGCTTTTAAAATATGGCACTTCTCTCCTCAAAATCCTCAACTGCTTTACTGATTTATATGATTCGACCACCTATCACTCCTCTGATCTCTTATACTCCTCTCCTTGTTCATGTATCTGTGTTTCCTCATAGGTGCTCAGATGCCCCAGGTGTTCTCCTGTGTTCTGGGCCTTTGCTCCCCTATTTCTTCTGCCTGAAACACTCTTGCCCTGGATGTTTGTTTCGCTGACTCCCTCTGGAAGTGAAGGTGCTAAGTCTCACTTCCCCAATGAGGCCTACCCTGACCACCCTATTTAATACAATTACCCTCACTGCCTCCCTGTCCTCCAGATTCCCCAGCCATGTTCCATGCCCCCACCCCCCACGTCATTGCTTCTAACAATTTCTTTTTCCCATGGCATTGCTCCTAACAATAAGCTTAGGTCCACTATCCCATTCAAAGCCCTTGGGACCAGATGCATTTCAGAGTTTTGCCTCTTTCAGATTTTAGTAGAGAAGGTAATGCATATACTAGAATGTACTATATATTACATCTCATTCATAGCACACAGTTCTGCAATCAAACACATTAATATTTATGAAGCAATACACAGAACTATGCATATGATCTAGAATAAGAACTATACATAACCGTTCAGTTCAGATCAGGTTTACTGACAAATAAATTCAGGAAAATCTTAAATTTTTAGACCTTTTAGACTTCATTCCGCAATTAGGGAATTGTGGACCTGTACGAGGCAGGACCCTAAAAAACCCTGAATTATCTTCTGGAGGGTGGGCTCCTTGTAGTACAGGCTTCCCCCACTAGGTGGGTGTTCTAGGAACCCATCTGTATCAGTGTACTAGCTGGCTTTATTGTGAGGGGCTAGGATCAGCTTTAGTGAATTTTTTTTAAGACAGCTCATTTGCCCATTTCATGATGGCTGATTTACAAATGTAGCTGCCCACACCGCGGTGAATGTTCAGCAGTTTTTGACCAAAAACAGCATGACCCCTGTGCCTCACCCTCCCTATTCACCTGATCTTGCCCCAGCAACATTCTTTTGTTTCCCCTGATGAAAAAAGTCCTGATAAAAAGGGAAACATTTTGTTGATGTGGAACAGATGAAATAAATAACGGCAGAAGCACTAAAAGGCCTCAAAACTGACAAGTTCAAAAACTGTTTTGAGCAGCGGAAAAAATGTCTCGATAGGCATATTGCATGAAATGGAGAGCACTTTGAAAGTGACTAATTTTGAACATGTAAAAATAAATACACAATTTTTATAAATAAATTCCAGTTATTTTGGGGCCCTCCTCATAGGTAATTATCAGTTGTATCCCTCTGCTGGAGGGTGAACTCCATGCGGGCAGTGTTCATTGTCTTCAGTTCACTGATGTACTCCAACCAGTGAGGATGGTGCCTGGTGCATAATATATTCTCAGTGTATGTTGCTTGAATTAATAAACTGCCCCACAAACCTATTCTTTGTCTTTTTTACAGATTTAACCAGCAAATTCTTGCTTGTTCAATATGTCTTCTACGTATTCCTTTCTATCTGAACCATGGTTTCTTTGGTCCTTCAGTTCTGGCCTTGTTGTCTTCTGATTCCAGTAGTCAGGTCCTTCAGAGTTCAGGCCTGATCTCACTCCAACACAAACCCCTCTGGCTCTGCAGCTTGTGGTGCCCTTTTCCTGCAACTACCATAGCTTTTTTTAATTACTACTGAATTTGTATTCATTACTCATGTACCTCCTTTTTCACTGGTAATAGTTTAATATGGATTATCATTACTCTAACTAAATTGCACATTCCTTGAGAATACAGTTTTGCTACTATCACACTAGCAGGGCATTAAGTAAAGCTCTTATTTCACAGTGAGAGGTTCATCCTTTAAGAAATTATTAAATTTTGCCATTTTTGTAAGAGACTTTGTACTAGATGATGAAACTATCATGATTTAATAGAGTTACTCCTTACTTTGAAGAAATTTATATCTTGACTACCAAGGAAAAAAAAGATCATTGTAATTGAATTGATTGGTGTATTTGAATTGATTGGTGTAATTGAATTGATTGGTATAATTGAATTGATTGGGGATACAGTATTTAAGCCAATCTTGGAGGGTGAGGGATCCTGCCTAAGGCAATGGCAGCTAAGGTGAGATATAAAAAGTAGGAATCACCCAAAGGAGCAGAGACAAGGAGAAAATATGACACAAACAGAGGGTGCTGCTCTTGCAAAGATCTGGGGGTGAAGGTGAGGGGCATGTCATTATATGAGGTGCTCTGGGATGAATGTAAGGCATTTTGGTATGGCTGGTGTACCAGCTGCCAGGGAGGTGGGGTAGTGCATTGAAAGATAAAGCTGATCTCCGAGGAAAGCAGAAGCCAGATTACAAAATGTTATACATCTTGCCAGGGAATT
Organism: Anoura caudifer; assembly: GCA_004027475.1. Taxonomy (NCBI): domain Eukaryota; kingdom Metazoa; phylum Chordata; class Mammalia; order Chiroptera; family Phyllostomidae; genus Anoura; species Anoura caudifer. Next base: position 2,721 of record PVKU01009940.1, on the reverse strand, counting down.
TAGGTTTATGAGAGGAGTGTTGAATTATTCAGGGATTTTAAGCCGGGGTATATAATGTGCTCAGATTTGCATTTTTGAAAGATGACTCTAGCTGCATGTAAAGAATGGATTGGAGAGAGCAAGGCTGGAAACAGAGAGAGCCATCCAATTATTTTTCTAGTATCTGTGGCAATGCCTTTTTTGAAGGGTTTGTTAAACGAATGTGCTTGCTCTTCATCTCCCGTAGGATGAAAAATAAATCTCTATGATTATGCTGAAGGGAAATATGGTAACACATTTATTGATTAAACTGTATTGGCTTTTATTTAATGATCTTTGGGAAATGAATTTCCCAAAATAAGAGAAAAATGCCTCTGTGAAATACTTGAGTGGCAGGTATGTGTGCTGCAAAACAGAATGTGATGAGGGCTGAGCCGCCCCTCTGAGCGCAGATACAGAACTCCAGCGGGCAGGGAAAAGACAGACTAGAGATGCCATGGAAAGATTGACTGTGACACATGGGGTGTGAGCTCTGGGAGAGTGAAGAGCCTGGTGCACGCCACATTGTACCCTAATGGAAGCAGCCTTCACAGACCCTTAAAGAAATGAATCTGTTAAACAGATGCCTCCAGCATGTCACTTGCAGACAAAGATTCCTTTACTAAAAGCCCTCTCAGAGAGGTTGGTAATGGATATAAGTCGGGGGAGAGGAATAATTTGTCAAATTAATTTATTATAGTCCAAGGAGGTATCTGAATAATACAAGACTCTGGGGACTGGAAGGCTGTCATCTAGTGGTGTTGCTGATGCTCCTCCCACAGACTGGGGTCTCTGTTTGCTTATTTGTTTTTGGTTTTATTACATAGCTGAGGCTACTGTTGTTCCCAGTTCTTTGGTTCTGTTAATAACAGCCCATTCTTTGTTCATTTTGAAAATGAGAAAATGTGAGCCCATGTGTAGGAATGCTGGATTTCAAGCAGGATTCACCAGGGAAAATTGGATCTAGGAGTTGAAGCTCTCAGTAAAACAGGAACTGGATCAGCCTGCAGTGGTTCTGCTGCTTGGCTGTGAATCCACAGGACCCCCAAGGAAAGGGGAGCCCAGACCGAAACTGGGCTCCTAAGGCAGTTGCTTACACCTCTGTGCTCCCCTAGGAGAGCCCCCAACCCAACCCAAATGACTAAGCAGAATAGGAGCACTTTTATTTTCTGCCCCTATAAAATTAAAAAGAAAAATCACCCAGCCACTTTTCCTTCCCCACAAAATGCACTTTAGCAAGAACTAAATGAAAAAAATGATCACCATTCTGATAGAAATGCTCATTTCTCAAGAGAAAGTAGAAAATTCCTATTTAATGTAATGGGTATTGGACTGTAAGTTTCTGGAAGAATTATTTTTCCTGATCATGGTAATAACTGTGTTTGTCCAACTATTGCAAAGAAAAAAAGAATGAGAGAAGGAAAACAAGCAAGGGAGAAGGGAATGTACGAGCCTGGTCTGAGGAGGGACCCTCAGGGACTGTTGTCAGGGCTGGGTTGTCCATAGCGCACCACCCGGACCTCGGCCCCTTGGCCTCAGTTTTCTAACATGCCTCTCATGCTCTGTCTCCATGCTAGCACTTTGGGGTTTAAAAAATAAATGTCCTACTGAATGCACTGCAGAGGAATCAAACAATTTCAGGAATTAATAGAAAATTTGAAACAAAGCCATTCCCTAACCATCAGCACAAACAGCATCACGATGATGATCATAAGGGAATCTACAACGTGGTAGAAAGAGGTAAGGACTCTGAATCTGCTACTTATTAGTATAATTTTAGAATATTCCACTTCCTATCACAGTTTCTTCTTCTGCCAGATGAGAAGTTTGGACTAGAAAACCTCTCTGCCCTGTTTCAGATCTAAAATTCTAATAAACACATTTCAATTCAGACAATGAATATTTTTATTGCCAGATTTTGGGGATCCCAAGATGACTAGGATATGATCCTTATTTTTGCAGAGTTTGCTTTATTCTACATGCAATTCTTAGCTGTGTAAAGTGAGTAGCATTTTTTTTTTTTTTTGCTATTTCTTTCTGAAACACATGCATATAATCAATGCAAAGGTTTTGTAGTGAAATACACAAGTAGATGCAAAGCCATATGGCCCATTGGTGGATATAAGGCACATAGAAGTGAGGTTTTAGGTATTTATTCAGCCTGTGCTGTTGAATGGCAAGAGGTGGAGTTTTAGAGTAACTCAATAGATGTTAAGTGTATGGAGGTTTGTTTGTACAAGTTTGCACAAACATACAGATTAACTTTTTACGTTAGCACAAGTTCTCCCAATACTGAATTGTACTCACAACCACTCCTTCCACCTACACACATATTTTCAGCACAAAAATTAATTGAACTCTGTTGGGGGCTGGGATAAGCCTGGTACAGGCCGACACAATCAGACCTGGAAGGCTACGCCCGAACGCTGCGGTCAGGAGCCATAGAACCCCCCCCCTCCCAGACATGCAGGTGGCACACCAATCGGTGCCTTGATCACGCGCCTGCCATGCACCCCCCGGCCAATCGCTGGCCAAAGCACGCTCTGAAGCCACCTATCCACTGCACTTCCTCCACTGCCCCCCTCTATATAACTCCCTCCATTTTGAAATAAATTCGCAGCTTGATCAGAATTCTTTGACTTGCTGTCTTTCTTTCGCGCCTCCTGTCCCATCCCTTTTCATCCGTTACAGGCATATCGGCGG
>PVKU01009939.1:0-56930 GCA_004027475.1 Anoura caudifer | reverse complement strand
TTTTTTTTTTTTTTTTTTTTTTTTTTAAGTAATCACTTCTGGGAAATGTACAGCCAGGAATCTATTACTTGACTCGATAAATTCATATTAAAATCCTGTCAATTCACTGGGACTATACCAGCGTCTTCAGTGGTCCTTCCCATGTATTTTATTACTAAGTGATTTCCATCGGAGAACCCAAACCCCACTTTCCACACAAAACGCTAAGTCCACAATCCTTCCCGCCCTACCTCCCCAGCACAATCCCCGGGAGCTACCAGGAGGCGGCGTCCGCGCTGCCCACGATTAAGGAGTCCTTCCTCCGGGTGAGGCTGTTGTACACCTTGACGCCCGTATCGTGGCCTGCAGGCTGCAGCCAGTCCTGCCTGCGTGCACCCGACACCGCCCGCCCTGCCCACAGCCCCAGGCCCAGAGAGGCCCGCAGAAGCGGAGTGGCCAGACGAGGCCGGAATACCCGCAACATGACAGGCCCGCGAGCCTGGCAAAACTAGGGAACTTAGGCGGGTTGGGAAGTTCGCCGCGCCCACTTCTAATAGGCCGGGCCCGGCTGGGCCCCTCCGACCCAGGGATAAATCTCTCAGCATAGGCCCCGCCCACCCCCGGAAGACGATCAGCACAGCCCCCGCCCAACTCGAAAGCTACCCGGCCAGGCCCCGCCCACCCTGAAAGACAACAGTTAGGGCCACCGCCACCCCGGAATTAGGACCTGTCCCACTCCCGCCCTCCCAGCCAGGAAAAAGACCCGGCACAGCCGCGCCCGTCCTGGAAGAGGACTTGGTCCGGCCACGCCCACCCCGGAACAGCAGTAGGGAAGCGGCGGCTCCGCCTCCGTCAGGCCTGTGGGTGTCCTTCGGGAAGCAGGAGGTGCCCTTCGGGGGGAGGGGAAGGGTCCGAGTCCAAGTCGGGCAGGGGTGCCGACAGGGGGCGGAATCGGACCCCCAGGCTGCAGGAAGAGGTACTCCCTCCCGCTCGAAGGAGGGCCACCTCACATCAGCTCAGGTAGGCCGGGTGGCTTTCGTAAGAATCCCCGCCGGGACTGGGGAGGTCTCTGCGAGGCGGAGTTCACCATGCGGGGACCTACCGACGACTCCTCGCACGCTCCCGAAGCACGTTTGCACCTCTGTAAAGGCACACACCCAAAGTATGTTTGCATCCCAATACACACTCTGCGGAGGAAAGACCAAAGCTAGGGAAGCACCCATTCATTAAGTACACGTGGTAGGAAATGTCTGTCTGCTTGGGATTCATTTTAAAGTTAAAAACATTCTGAATTGCGGTTTCAGTGGGACTTTCATTTGTTTCTTTTTAGAGAGAGGGGAAGGAGAGAGATAGGGAGGGAGCGAAGCATCTATCGTTCGCCTCTCGCACACCCCCAGCCGGAGACCTGGCCCGCAACCTACACATGGGCCCTGACGGGAGTCAAACCGAATTGACCTTTCGGTTTGCAGGCGGGCGCTCAATCCGCTGAGCCACACTAGCCAGGGTTCGGTGGGATTTTCTAAAAGCGGGTTTATGTGAAGTTAGTTTCAAGATATCTCGACAAATGTGTCCCTAATATCTTGCAAAACAATGTTTCAAAACAAATCTTTGCTTTTGCCATCCTCAAAAGAGCACAGAGATTCCTCTGTTCTTTTTTTGGGTTTGTTTTTTTAGTTTTTTGAAAGGCAAATGATTAAGTAGAGATAAACTAGTATGTTCCTAGAACACTTAAAATTTTTTTGAGATCCGTGGAGTCCAACTCCACAATTCTGTTTTAAGCCTAACTAGTCTAATATAAACTATGTAATATCCATGAACTAAAATATTAGACCCTGTTGTTGAGAATTATGAGAAGTCAACACCAATACTTAGCAGTGCGCCCCGACTACTCAAAAGTTCTTCACTGCCTCCATACTTATCTTGATGTTATTTTGTATTTGTCTCTTGTTTCTATGTGCATATTTTGCTCCCTGAGTACTTTAGAATGTAAATTCTTTTGTATCTCACACTGTACTCAGCACTAAATTCAGAAGAGTTGCTGAATTAATATCTGATGAAATCCACCTGTTGTGCAAGTGGGAGGAAATCTGGGTGGAAAAATATCTGATAGAGGAGGTTCTAATCCAAATATTAGGTGTGCCAATTAAATAAGAAAATGGACAAAAGGCCTGATTGCAGTCTGAGAACTTACATAATTCAAGGAAAAAGCTAGAAATTTTGAAGACATTTAACAACATTAAAGACCAAATCAATTCATGTGCACATGAATCTGGATAGGAGCAATGTTTGAAATGACCAAAGAAATCATGATGTTTAAATTAACAAGGGTATCTTCTGTCATCAGAGAACTGGTCATGTAATGTGTTCATCCCTTGCCTTGCAGCAACTCTACCTTAAGTCTTTTGGGAATCATCAAAGCAATGATAAACATAACTCATTATTTAATGATTGTTAAAATATGATTTCTTTTGCAGGTTGAATATTAAGGTAAAGTAAAAGTGACCAAGAAGATTATATACCAAAAAAAAAAAAAAGAGAGAATCATATTAATTTGAAGGTACCCCTCCCTAATCTAGGTCAGAACACACAGCATATTAAAATGAATGATTCCAAAATATCACGAATGCCATTTCTTAGTCCTTAATGACAACAACAACAACAACAAAAAATGTGATTCTCAGTATTGTTTTCTTTCAAGGCAAAATCTTGTAAATCCAGACTAGAAGAGATAAGGGCATTGTTTAGGGCATTTCAAGTTTGAAATGAAAGTGTTGATTTATTTAGGCACCTTAAAACATAAATAATTTTATATTCATCTCTTCTAATCCCTTAGGTCTGAGTGTCTTCAGTGAAACTGGAAATACAACTTTAGGAAAAAAGATTTAATATCTATTTTTGCAGCATACTCCAAAGAGCAAAACTGAAACAAACAAGATTCTTCAATATATCTTCAAAATTAAACATTTTCCCTTAGTGATATATTTCAAATGCATAATCGCAGTTCATTGTTTTAGCTATTGGTCTTCTAACCTTGTTCAGAAAACGGTACATATTTTGTACCAATGACTTTGGTAAAGCTAATAATAAAATATTTTCTACTTACCCAGAGGATAAATTAAATGTCTTGTAGAATGTAAGCTCCTATTCTCTATTCTCTACTGTGTCCCCAGGGTATAAAACAGTACCTAGAACTTGTAGGTACTCGTTAAATATTTCTTGTTGAATAAATAAGATGTCTTTGTATTTTAAGTTTACATGAAACATGACAGGGATCATTATTCAGATAGCATGGTGATTTTTAGAAAAGATAACCTCATCCAAACTCCAGTTTATTGTTGGATGGGGTACATGATTTCTAACCTTTAAATTCAGACAGACGCTACTCTTTCAAGAGCCAACAAATCAAGCATTGAAAGTAGAACCTACCTTTTTCTTGCTATTGTACTTTAAAACTGCTTACATGCTCTTATGTATAGTTTTTGTTATTCAACTTTGTACTCTTTATACCATGTAACATCTTTATTTCCACATAATGTCATAGTATTAATCCTTTGTGCTGACCAGTGGCCAATAAATTTTGTTGTATGAAATGAAACTTTTATGATGTGCTTTTTAACTGGGCCAAGTCTGGAAGATGTGAATCTATAGGTAAAGTAACAGCCATTTTCCCAAATATCAAAGTGAACGTCCTCCTGATGTGGGGGTTGGATGAGGGAGTGTATGTAAGAGTGAAGAACAAACCCATTTACATCAAAGAGAAAATATTATTCGTTTGTCACCATCGTAACAATTCTATGTGAATAATCCATTTCGAATGACAAAATAGCTCAATTTAATCTCATTTGCTGTAGTGATATCCATATCTCAAGATGCCCTGCAGATTGCTGAGAAAAGCACCACTGCGGATAATAATCTGCTTTTATAAAAATTGTATTGGCCCGAAATATTACTGGGTTACATACAGCAATTTAAAAACAATTCCCAAAAGGTCTTTGTCACATTGTTTGGTTGCGAACACCCCGGATCTCAATACCAGAACTGTGCCCGTTAGAACTGCAATGTAATCATTTTGACTACATAGTGTGCCCTATATGGCAATAGAGCAGACCCGGAGTTAAGAGTGAAACACTCTCAATTAATAAAAGGGGAAGGAAACGGAGCACTGCCTTGCTACGGAGTTAAGAGAGACATTCCAAGGTCGGGGAGGAGGGTGGTCAAGCTAATTTACAGGACGACAGACAACGAAAAGACAACCCGCCCACCTTGGGGAAGACAGAACGTGCAGACTGCAGAGGAGAGCGGGACGGCAGAGGCCGCCGCGCAGAGGTAGCCCCGTCAGGAAGGACACCGCGCAGCACAGGCCAGAGCGCGGCGGACAAAGGTGGAGTGGCCACGCCCACAAGGCGGGATGTCTGATGGAGAAGGCGGGCCTTTGCGCTGACCCGTCGTCCAGGCAACGGGATCCTCAGTGCGGGTACTTTTAAGAAAGCTCCAAATCCGGGAGTTTGTAGTGGGAAGAAGAGTCATTGGGGAGGGGAAGGACCGAGACAACACAGAGATAGACCCCAGCATCCCGGCGACTGGACACCGGTCTGCCCAGGTTTAGGTAGTCTTCCAAGTGAGGGAGCAGAGTTTGAGAGCAGATTACAGAGCACAGGAGGACAGGGATCAGGGATGCCTGCCCTCTGCGGGGGCCTGGCCCGGAAGCAGCTCCCCTCGCCGGCCCCTTTGTCTCCTAGCCGCCCGGCGCTGGGCTCTGGCCGGGTACACAAAGGGAGGGTGGTGAGAACCGCGCAAGCGCGCGAGGCGCCGAGATTGCTGGGAGTGGTGGTCCCGCTGCGGAATGGTAGGTGTCCCGCGCGGGCCAGCGGCCGCCCAGGCCGTACAAATGCGCATGAGCCACCACTTCCGCCCTGCTCGGCCGGCCTCTGTCCCCACCCCTCCGCAGGACGCGGGTTTCTAGTACTGTATAGTAGTTAAGAGCCCTAGAGGAGTTATTCCACCTCGTCCCTCCTACTCTTCATGTTGATTGGGCCAATGAGGTAATGACCGCAGTGGACTGGCTCCTGGGGTTGCCAGTCTGTTCCGAGATGTACTTATATCTCCACTGCGCGGTAGGCACTGGAGATTTGAGGGGCTGAATGGGAAGAGGGGTTCGGTTTTCTGGGCGTGCGACGATCTTGAGGCAGCGGACGGCAGCAGGGTCGGCTCTGTCTCGGTCTTGGGCGGGTCTGGTTGTCACCACGCGTCCCCGGTGGCCATGCAGCGGCGCTGGGCATGGTCTGCCTCCAAGTACGAAACTCACAGTAAAGTTTGTGCCTTGCCTGTCGCTCTCAATCCCCGCGACCCCCACCCCCGCAAAAGTGACAGACAAAGCCACACCCCCACGCGGCCAGGCCGGTGAGGGGCGTGAATGCGGCGGGGGCGGGGCCCGCGGGGAGGGGGCAGTGGGGGGTGGCGGGGCGCATGCGCTGTACGGGGGGCCGAATGTTTCCCAAGTGTTTGAAACTGGTATTTGGGTTTTCCACGTTGGACAAGTGCGGCGCGGCGGGCAGCGCGCGCCCCTTCCCGCGCTCGCTCGGCCCAGCCCCGGCCCCTTCGCCGGGGTGCGCGCCCGCACGCCCGCCCTCGCCCGCCCCGCGCCCGAGGCCGCGGAGCGCTGGCCCGGCACGCCCGCGCCGGGTCCCCGGGCCCAGGCGGCGCGGCTCGCAGATGTAGCGGCGCGGGGCCGGCAGGAGGGGGGGGCGCCGGCGGGCGGGAGGTTTGCATTTTGCAGGGCTGGGCTCCGAGGGGGCGGGGGCTGGAGGAAGCGGAAAGCCGCGCCGAGTCGCCGGGGACCTCGGTGAACCATGTTGAGCCCTGCCAACGGGGAGCAGATCCACCTGGTGAACTATGTGGAAGACTACCTGGACTCCATCGAGTCTCTGCCTTTCGACCTGCAGAGAAATGTCTCGCTGATGCGGGAGATCGACGCGAAATACCAAGGTACGGCGGGATGCATGGGCGGGGGCGGCCGCTCCATCCCCGCGGGTCGCAGCTCGCCGCGGGGCCGCGGGCCGTCCTGGTCCCTTCCCGTGAAGCCGTGGGCCCGCGGCGGTGTCCCTGGCCCGGCAGAAACAAAAGGTCTGGAGCGTCTTTGATTCGTCAAGGTCCTTGTGTGCGAAGCCGGGACACGGAGGAGGAAGGAGAAAAGAGAGGTCTCAATGCCAGGCTGCGCGAGCAAAGCGCTCTTTGTAGTGAAGTGACGAGGCGGGGTGTTGCGGGGGAGGGGGCTCAGGGGCGCAGGCTACAGCGCGGAAGGAGGAATATGCCGCTTTCGCTAGGGCTGAGGGGCGCAGGGACGGGGCTACGCGCAGGTCTGCTGGGAGGGCGCTGCAGGCGAGGGGTCCCCTGGCCCTGCTGGCCATCCCCAGAGCCACATACACCCAGTCCCGAATCTGAGTGTTATATAAAGTCCAGGGTCCGTACTATGCGCGGTGTAGCCCCGGTCGCCCCCGCCCAGCCCCCCGGCTCTCCCGCGGTGCTGGACACCGAGTCGGGTGCTACATGGCTTGGTGTAGTTTGCGGAGGGCCTGGGCTTTATTCCGTGCGTACGGTGGGGAGGGGAAAGGAGGGGAGGATGTGGCGAGGAAGTCGCCCATCTGTGCTGCGCTCGGGGGGCGCGTGCAAAGACCAGGGGTTGGAGAAGAACATGGCAGGGAGAAGACCTGTGGGTAGCTGTCTGCAGCCCCGGCTGCCCAGGGTCCGGGAGAGAAGCGAGGGTTCATGTCCGCTGGGAATTGTTGGCTGTTGGGGAAACTTTCCTGCCAGGTCAGGCACGGCTTTGGGGCTCTGTTTGGAACGTAGGTCGTCACTCCGAGTTTACTAATGTTTACAGGGCTGCGCAGCAGGGAAACAGGATAGTGGGGGGAGGTGGAAAAACCATAGCTTTCAGTAAAACACACAGAAACCCCCATCCTGCGAGGCGCCCCTGCGCGCTCTATCAGACACTCGGTTTCGCAGCGTTATTTATAAGAGGCTTATTAGCATATTGCAAACCTCCCGCTTTAGCTTTCTCATGATTGGCTGTGGCATCCCCATGGAATGTCCTTATCGGTCCGCTGCTGAGCTATTGGTTGCTGGGCCGGATGAGGGCGGGCCTTGCACTGTGACTGGCATGGGTCTCTGTTTCCGCGGCATTCTTTTTTTCTTTTTCGTAGAGGGGCGGGGAGGAGGGAGGAGGTCGAGTTGATTTGAATGTCTTCGGGTCGCCCGGCTTCTGGCCTTGGATTGGCTATTGACGCTGCGAGGTGGGCCGTGTTCCCCTGCCCTACTCTGAGATTGGCTCCCCTTCTGGCCTCCGCCCTCCGGCCTGGCGGCCCTCATAGGCTGCGGTTGCCTGGGCGGGGCGCGTCCCCCGCTGGCCTCCTCCCCATTGGCCGGATTCCCGGTCCCGCCCCCTATCCTCAGGGACCCGAGCCTGGCCACTTCCGGCCGTGGAGCTATGGCGGCGCCCGGGAGGCGAAGGCGAGGTTTCTTAGTCCTTCTGTTGGCTGTACCAAGGACTTGCCTCAGGCTTCCCGCCCTGGCCCCAGGGAACCGTGGGACAGGCCAGCGGCTGCGAGGAACGAGGGAAGCGTGAGTGACCCGTGTTTGGGGGCGCTTCTGGTGGTCCGTGCCCGTGGTGGCTCGGGTAGTGTAATCATTGAAGATCAAGGGTATTTAAAGGATTCACAGCCTTTGTAGAATCCGTGGTACTGTTAATTAGCATTTTCCTAGATGACAAAAAAAGGAGTACCTTTAAAATTTTCTAACATTCACGCCTGTGTACCCCTTAAAGTTACTTCCTCCTTTTATGGCTCTTTCGCTGTTCAGTTAATACACAGTGCGGTGCTTGACTCCTGTGGAGCACATACTGAAGCCAGTGCTGTCGAGTGAGCTGTAAAGCCTAATCATTCGTCATGAGAACAGTCATAATTTACTCGGTTGGGATTTGCTATAAATGTTAAGATATGCAGCATAGCTCTTAAAAATTAAGTTTTTGCTTTATGTTACAAGTTAAACGGTTAATAATTTTTATTGCATAGTGTGCATCAGTTGGAGGTTAATTCATAATGATGGATTATAATTAATTCAGCCAACTGTAAATGGTATTTAAGTTATTTAAAAATTATTTTTAAATTACTTTTCTTGTGTTATTTTTTAAATACCCGCTCACCTACCCATCATGGAAGTCACCTTCATAAAGAACTTAAGTGCAAACCTCTGTAAAATTGAAGTACATTATGGATCATTGGAAAGATCAAATTTGCTGCGATCTCTTTTAATTCTTAAATTTCCCCCCATGGTACCATTGCTTTCCTACAGTAATGTTACTGTGGAGCATTTCTAGAGGAAATGGTCTGCAGCAGTTTGAGCTGATGGGGCTGAAGAAGTGAGTGTCCTGGCAAGATGCCTTCCTAGCTAGTGCTGGTGTTCCTTTTTAACAGACATTTGTACTTAGAGTGGCTTTGTTTAAATAGAGTGCTTCGCTCAGGGCCTCCAAGAAATATATGCCATTATGAAGGAAACAGAATTACTTCTCGCTAATTTTGTGATGTTTGTTTCTTTTCCACAAGTGAGATGCCACATGGGTATAAGCTTGCTTGTGATATAAAAGAAGCCATACTTATTAAATTTTAAATTAGCCATATGGTAGAATTGTTCTCTTTTCTCTGAAATGATAAAACTGTTGCTAGAAATTTGGTTACTTATTAAACCAAATGATAGTTTTATAATGTGCAATTGTCAGAGCCCTGACTGGGTAGTTCATTTGATTAGTGTTGTCCGAATATGCCAATGTTGCGGGTTCCGTCTCCAGTCAGGGCACGTAAAAGAAGCAACTGATGAATGGATAAATAGATGGAACAACAAATTGATGTTTCTGTCTGTCTGTCTTTCTCTCAAATAAGTTTTTAAAATAAACATTACTAAGCATTTCTAAACATCATTATTTGGGTTTAAAAATGAATGGCAGAAACTTAACTTTAACATCTATTAAATAGAACTTGGGTTGAGCACAGCTATTTATTTTCAGGATTAATTAAGATGCTGTAGGACGGTGGCACTCCTTTCTGGTGGGAAATTCCACATTGTTCTAGGAATTATCTTCAGAGCTATCTTTAGTTTAAGAATGTAGCCTGGAAAATAATTCTTACCATTTAGCTAAGCCACAGAGTTGGCCTAAGTTTGCATGTTTACTTTAGTTTTAGATTTATGCCTTATAACTATTTGGAGATAAGATCTGGATGATAGCCACATTTTATGCGTTTTTCTCCCCACGTCCCCACACTTAACTTCCTAGTTTGAGGCTAGAATTGCCTTATTTTGAGAGACTGCAAAAGTTTAACAAGAGAAAAGTCTGCTACTATTTCATGGTATTGTTTGGGGGAAGTAACTCCAGAAATTTGTGCCTGTGCATTTAAGCTTTTAGCGAGAATGTTTACTTTCCTTATCTCAATCAGATTTTTTAACAACTTTATTTCTTGAGAAATTGCCTAATTACATTTGCAAAATTACATTTTATATTCACACACACTGCCTTCCTACCTATCTAAGAAGGTTTCAATTTAGTATTGAGGGTTTTTAATTTATTTTTGGTGTTTTACAGTCTGTAGATACTTACTGTTTTAAGCAGTAAATGCAAAAGCAAAATCTGCCACCTTTGTTTTAAAGCAAGGCTGGATTGTGTGGTTTATTGTGACAAACCTTTATTATTTTCAGTAATACAGAGGAATAAAATGCTAGGATGAAAATGATGTGACTGATAAATTGAGTCTCTGGGTCATAAGTAATATTTATATACAGCCTATAATTTAATAGTATTGTGGACATCAGTACATTAGAATAAAATGAATAAGGGCCTTTAAATTATTAGAAAAATATTTTAATAAAAACAGTGGAAATAGAGGACATGATTAATTTTATTGAAAATAAAAATTTGGGACCCAGTGCTTCATCTAAATTTGATCTTTTCTTCTAATTGTCCATCGTAGGAGTATTATACTTCTGAATGTGCACAATCCCTTGGGGAGCTTTTGGTAGCACTTTGCTAAATGAGAACTGTGTTGGCATTTGTATTTAGTTCCAGAGATTTTTTTTTCTACGGGAAAAAAAAGTCTGCTAAGACGGCATACAAGGTATAAGCTTTTTCATACTAGGAAACTTTTCATTGATCATTTCTCTCCTTTGTAATTAATTTTTCATAGACCAGAGAATTAATAAAAGTCTTGGTAGTGTTTATAGTGTGGGTGTAATGCTCATTTTTCCCTTTGCAGAAATCCTGAAGGAACTGGATGAGTATTATGAAAAGTTTAAACGGGAGACGGATGGCACCCAAAAGAGGAGATTGTTGCACTGCATTCAGAGAGCCCTGATTCGGAGCCAGGAGCTGGGTGACGAGAAGATTCAAATTGTGAGTCAGATGGTAGAGCTGGTGGAGAACCGGACCAGACAGGTAGACAGTCACGTGGAACTCTTTGAGGCACACCAAGAAGTCAATGACACCACTGGCCACAGTGGCAAAGCCGGCCAGGATAAGTCCAAGAATGAGACAATCACACAGGCAGAAAAGCCCAATAACAAGAGGTCTCGGCGACAGCGCAACAACGAGAATCGGGAGAATGCAGCTAATAATCATGACCATGATGACATCACCTCAGGAACGCCTAAGGAGAAGAAAGCAAAGGCCTCCAAGAAGAAAAAACGCTCCAAGGCCAAAGCAGAGAGGGAAGCATCCCCTGCCGACCTTCCCATTGACCCAAATGAGCCCACGTACTGTCTGTGCAATCAGGTCTCCTATGGAGAAATGATCGGCTGTGACAATGACGAGTGCCCCATTGAGTGGTTCCACTTCTCCTGTGTAGGACTGAATCATAAACCAAAGGGCAAGTGGTACTGTCCCAAATGTCGAGGGGAGAATGAGAAAACCATGGACAAAGCCCTGGAGAAATCCAAAAAGGAGAGGGCTTATAACAGGTAGTTGGTGGACCTTGCTGAACAGTGAGGAGGACTAAGCCAGTGTATTTATTACATTGCCACCTTTGGTGAGGTGCAAGGACTGTACAATGTATATTTTTAAAGAATGTTAGAAAAGGAACCATTCCTTTTGTAGGGATGGCAGTGATTCTCTTGTTTTTTTGTTTTCATTGGTACACTTGTGTAACAAGAAAGTGGTCTGTGGATCAGCATTTTAGAAACTACAAATATAGGTTTGAATTAAACACTCAAGCAAGTCTCTGACTGATTTTTGGGGTGGGGGTGGGAATCAGGAGAGTTGACCTGGAAGCATCCTAACATGTTAAATGTGGAAAGAAAAGATTCATTTAGCTACTGTTTTATTTTAATAAAAATAATGTTATTATTTCATGAACAGTTTTTTAAAAAATAATCCAACCAAGTTGCTAAATCTTCTTGCTATAATAATGTATAGCCATATAACAATTCAATAACAATTTAAAGTTTGAAAATTATTTTGGAAAAAAGTAAATGGTTAAATTTTACATGACATTTTACAGTGCCCTATTCCCCAAACGGCCATTTTTAAACTATTGTGTTCGTTTTTTAATAGCCAAACAGAAGTGGTCTTGTCATGGAATCAAATTCATGCTTTTGCTATCACCCATCCTAGTATAATGTAGTTAATTTGTGTAAAGTGTATAAATGTACATTTTAAAATGAACTTGCATTTGCTGTATTATAATCAGAAGTGCAGCCAGATGCCATTGTGAAATCAAGGTGTTTCCTGCTTTGCAGATGTGACGTCAAGAAATAAATGAAACTTAGCCAGTTCTAGTAGTATATTTAATTTCAACATAAGTAATTTTTAAATTTTTATCTTCAAAGTATGTACACCAGCAGTTTAGACAAAGCCTTAAGCAAAATTTGGTATTACTGTTCTCAGTAATAAAACAGAAGTTACCTAATTGTCAGCAAGTAAATGTCAAAACAGAATATACAATTAGACCAAGGGTTAGAAAATTATTGTCCATAGGCCAGATCTAGCCCTCCATCTGTTTTTGTATGGCCTGTGAGCCAAGAATGATCTTTACATTGTTTAAATCAAAAGAATCCTATTTTGTGACATAAAAAAATTACATGGATTCAAATTTTAGTGTCCATAAATAAAGTTTTATTGTCACACAGTTATGTTCACTATTTTTGTACAGTGACAGAGTTGAGTGGTTGCAACTGAGAGACTATATTAGCCACAAAGCTGAAATTACTTATTTTTTTATCCTAAGTTTGCTGACCTGATTTAGACTAATTTCTTGCATGATAAACTGTCTTTAATTATCCACATATTAAAAGGGTCAACAGAATTTCCATTTCTAAGAGATACATGATTCACTTTAACCATATATTGCAGTTTGTTTTACATCCTCTGTGAAGCTGCTGCAAGGAAGAACTGTAGCATCTAAGGATGTGTGTGGCATTTTATTGTAAGTAAGTAAGTTCTTTGATTGTTTACTTCATTTGATAAAAATTATTGAGAACTTATTTGTGCCAGATAAGTCTCTGTTTTACAGTGAATTTCCATTATAGGAGGCTATTTGATAGAGAAATGTAAATTATACTTGATCACATACATTAAAATGTGAACTTTTTGCATATTAGTACCTACAAATAGGCATTTACTTTCCAGCAAAACTCCAAAACATTTGAGAATCTTGTGTTGAAATTTCATAAGATTTACCTAGACAAATAAACAAAAAGTTTACCATATGAAATAAATTTAACTAAAACACTTAATAATAATGGCAAAAGTAGTTTATTTTTTAATTATTTTATTCAATTATAGTTGTCTGCATTTTCCCCCCAGCATTCCCCACCAAAAGTAGTTTAAAAGAATCTTTGCTTATATAAAATTCTATTTAGTTTTTTACTTCTATTTTAATTAGAGCTAATAATGAAAATTAAGTTATGGGAGTAAAGATTAAGTAGAACACAGTTGCTGATCCCAGGTTTCTTTATATTCAGTGTTGCTGTAGACGGCTATGGTGGAGACAGAAACTATTTGTATGCATCTTTGTGCCTTTGGGGTTTGATCTTCCATAAATTTGCTTAATTCTTTTTTTAAATATATTTTATTGATTATGTTGTTATACTTGTCCCATTTCCCCCCTTCATTCCCCTCCACCCCCTTCCCACCCACATTCCCCGCCTTTAGTTCATGTCCATGTGTCATACTCATGAGTTCTTTAGCTTCTACATTTCCCGTACTATTTGTACCCTCCCCCTGTCTATTTTACCATCTATGCTACTTATTCTCTGTACCTTTTCCCCCTCTCTCCTCCTCCAGTTGCCCTGTTGCTAACCCTCTATATAATCTCCATTTCTGTGTTTCTGTTCCTGTTCTAGCTGTTTCCTTAGTTTGTTTTTGTTTTCATTTTTGGTGTGGTGGTTAATAATTGTGAGTTTGCTGTCATTTTACTGTACATGTTTTTTATCTTTTTCTTAGATAAGTCCCTTTAACATTTCATATAATAAGGGCTTGGTGATGATGTACTCCTTGAACTTGACCTTATCTGAGAAGCACTTGATCTGCCCTTCCATTCTAAATGAAAGCTTTGCTGGATAGAACAATCTTGGATGTAGGTCCTTGTTTGCCTTTATGACTTGGAATACGTCTTTCAGCCCCTTTTTGCCTGTAAGGTCACTTTTGAGAAATCAGCTGACAGTCTTATGGGAACTCCTTTGTAGGTAACTGTCTCCTTTTCTCTTGCTGCTTCTAAGATTCTCTCCTTATTTTTAATCTTGGCTAATGTAATTCTGATGTGCCTTGGTGTGTTCCTCCTTGGGTCCAACTTCTTTGGGACTCTCTGAGCTTCCTGAACTTCGTGGAAGTCTATTTCCTTTGCCAGATTGGGGAAGTTCTCCTTCATTATTTGTTCAAATAAGTTTTCCACTTGTTGCTCTTCCTCTTCCCCTTCTGGTACCCCTATAATTTGGATGTTGGAATGTTTAAAGATGTCCTGGAGGTTCCTAAGCCTCTCCTCATTTTTTTTGAATTCTTGATTCTTCATTCGTTTCTCATTGGGTGTTTCTTCCTTCTGGTCCACTCCATTGATTTGAGTCCCAGTTTCCTTCCCTTCACTGTTGGTTCCCTGTACATTTTCCTTTATTTCACTTAGTGTAGCCTTCATTTTTTCATCTAATTTGCAACCAAATTCAACCAATTCTGTGAGCATCCCGATTACCAGTGTTTTGAACTCTGCATCTGATAGGTTGGTTATCTCTTGGTTGCTTAGTTGTATTTGTTCTGGAGCTTTGATCTGTTCTTTCACTTGGGCCAATTTTTTTTTTTTGTCTCAGTGGGCCTGTTACGTAGTAAGGGGCATAGCCTTGGGTGTTCATGAGAACGGAGCAACCCAGTCACTGAGTTGCAATGCTGTATGTGGGGGAGGGGTCCAAGAGGGAACAATGGCACTTGCTCTGCTCTCTGCCGGATTTCAGTCACTTTCCCCACTTCCCACAAGCAAATTGGGCCTTTCTGGTGCTGATTCCTGGGTGGGTGGGCTTGTGTACATCCTAGGACCCTGTGGGTCTCTCCAACAAACTCTTCTGTGAGGCTGGGAGTCTCTCTGGCACCTCAACCCCCACGGGTGTTTTCAATCAGTGTTTTGAGGTTTTATTTCCCCACACTGGAGCCCTGGGTTGTGCGGTCTGTCTCCCCAGTTTCACCTGGTTTATCTGTGGGACCACCTGGTTTGTCAGCCGCCTTGCGCACAGTGCCCCTCCACAATCTGCCACCTCGCTGGTCTGCCCACTGCAGTCTTGCAAGCTCACCAGCCACTGCTTTTTTTGCCAAGACCCCTTTTGGGCTGCTGCCCGACTCCACTCCTACCAGTCTGGATGAATGTGTCTACTTTAACTCCTTGATTGTTGGACTTCCATACAGTTCAACTTTCTGTCAGTACTGGTTATTTTTTGTTTCTAAATTGTTGTTGTCCTTCTTTTGGTTGTGCGAGGAGGTGCAGCATGTCTACCTATGCCTCCATCTTGGCCAGAAGTTGTAATTTGCTTAATTCTTGATCCATAGATTTTCACTTTTAGGACACCTATTTCATGTAGGGTGATTCTGGGAAATAAATGAGGTTAATTAAGTGAGTGACACTTGGATTCTCTTAAGCAAATGCTGAATTTTTTCCCTACCTTTAGTGAAGTTTCCAGTAAGGACAACTAGTGAGGCATTTTTTTCTGTGAAAAATGTGGAACATTATAGAGGAAGATTTTGTTGGATTTAGCAGTATTTTAAATCACTTTTAATTCCTTTGGCCATTGAAAATGCAATCACAGATAAATACTTGGTACATCAAGATTTAGGCTTTAAATCATGATTAAATACTATAGGAAGATCCAGGTAACCCTGGGGGAGTGCTAAAAACAGGATTGAATTATTTTTGAAAATAGATTAATTAGAAGCTCTCTAATGTAGAATACTTGCTTGTTTTTTTAGTTGAAGTATAACAGCCATATAACATTTTATTTCAGGTGTACAACATAAATGTATATGTTTTGAAATGATCACAAGCCTAGTTAACATTAGCCATATTAAGTTACAGAAATTTTTAAAAATTTTGTGATGAAGACTTTAAAGATTTACTCTTTTAGCACCTATAAAATATGCGATACATTATTACTAACTATAGTCATTATGCTATACATTATATCCCTGTGACTTATAACTGGAAGTTTGTACCTAACTTACGGCCTTCGCCCTTTTGACCACCTGCATCACTGCCTTTGACAACCATTACTTTCAGTTCCTTATATTTAATAACCAAGTTATTTTACTTCAGATACGGTCTAAAATGTTCCCATCAGAGTGGAATGCTTTATTTTATTTATTTTATTTTTATGTTTTTATTTTTTCAGATAATTTTTTAAAATTTTAATTGTTGTTCTTGTACAAGGAATACTTTATTTTAAACTAGGCTAAGGAAATTTGGTTCATTCAATTAACTAGCGTGTATCGAGAAGCCATGGCTGGCGTTCTTGGCACAGCAGGTAGAGAGGAGGGTGTACTCTGGGTACTGAGAAGGAATACTGACTTCAGTAGCTGGACCCATGGGCCACACAGAGACACGTCTTCCAGTGACTTGGACATTGCGGTGTAGTTGTCTCAGTAGCCAAGACTATCAGTGGTTACAAATTATGAAGTAATGAAGTATTTATCAAGGTAAAAGCCATTTTATTATTATTAGTATACTTATATTAGACTAGGTACTTAAAATAACCTTTGTATCATATAGTGTTTCAGGTGAAATGTATTAAGATATTAAACCTTTTCATTAGGCAAAATTACTAACTTTTTGTCTGTGCACTTTTAAAGACAGAATGTGCTTTGGCAGGAGATCAGGCTTTTCTCCATTGTTCCAGCTGAAGTAATTGATGAATCTTTGTAATCACTGGCATGTACAGAACAAGATTTTAGGATATTGTCTGTCTCCCTCTAGGCTTTAGCTTGTAATCCATTCCTGTTTCACCTTGCCTGGTCCAGGTGGTGGTAGATGGTTTGGGAGGTAGACTTTTGGGTCTGTTTATTCTGGAGAAATCGCTGGTTAATTACTGCTTGCACTCACACCTCATCACCCTCATGCTACGTGTATAGAGGGCTTAGGAAGGTAGAAAGGTGTGTTGTGTATCAAGATAGCCTTTGAGGTTTTTATGAGGGGCTTCAGTTTTCCTCACAACCTTCTTGTGCTATGTCCTCTCCCCCCAAAAAAGATAAAAACCGATACATAGTTTTCACTGAAATTAAAAAAAAAAAACCTTAGGTCACTTCTCTTGCCTCAAAACTTTGTATCACCTGATTTTGTTCATAAAGGTAGTATTGATAATTTCTCATTTAAAATCCCTATTTTAAAAAGAAGTCACTGCAAACAATAACAGGTTAAATTTTTTTTATACTCACCTGAGAATATGCTTATTGATTTTAGAGAGAGGGGAAGGAAAGGAGAGAGGGAGAGACATCAATCAGTAGCCCCTCTTGTGCTCCCCAGCCAATCAAACCAAACCAGCAACCTAGGCATGTGACCTTCCCAGAATCAAACCCATGACCTTTTCATGTATGGGGAGGATGCTCTAACCAACTGAGCCATACCAGCCAGGGCAACAGGTTAAACCTTGATTTGTACTAATTCAATGCTTTGTTAAACCGGTTTTTCTATTTAAAGAAAATGCTTTTAGTTCTGGCTGGTGTGACGCTTGGAGCATCGTCCAGTAACCAAAAGGTTGCAGGTTTGATAACGGGTCAGGGCACATACCTAGGTTGCAGGTTGATACCCCAGCCCCAGTCCGGGTCTGGGCATGTGATCCTGGTCCTGTAAGAGCCAATCAGTGCTTCTGTCTTATGTTGATGTTTCTTTCCCTCTCTTCCTTCTCTCTGTAAAAGCAATAAAAAAGTGTCCCGATGTGAGGATTAAAAGTTTTTTTTTTTAAGCAAAGGAAATGCTTTAGTTTAAGCAAGTCAACTCGGAAGTTTCTCAGCATCACTGACATATAGAAATAACAGCCAGCGTTGTCTGCCATTTGCTAGTACCATAGTACATAGTATTCTTTGTATACGTTATGTTAATTCTTTAAAACAACCCTGCCGTGAAAGTGGTAGTGTTTTCTGGTGAGGATGCTAAAACACAGGTGAGGAGACCTGATTCGTATGAGACCACCCATCCCATACTTGGCTGCAAACCCTGTATCCTTTTACCACCATGGTACACCAGGAATCCTGCCCAGTGCTCAGGACCTGGCACTGTTGACCCATAGTAACTGATGCCAGGAGCAGAACTAAGTGTTTACAGTGATCTTGTCTGGCTTCACTGCTCTGTGTGGTAGGAATTACCCTTGGTTAATGATAAAAACTAAAAAAAAATAAACTTGCAGAGCAGAGTAAGGGTAAGTCAGTTTGAAATCATCTTCATTGCTAGACTTTCTACCTGAATGAAAGACCTGTGCTGCCAAGTATAGCATGTGCATCTGCTTTTCCTCCAGGTGAACCAGTACACTCTCATAGCATGCTTTTGCCCTGTAGTAAGTTCCAGGATTGTACTTACACCCAAAGGTTTTAAGCAGTTTACCAGAAGCAGAGTGTTGTCCTAGAATTGGCATGAGATATGAAGTCAGAAAGTTTTAATCAGGACTAGGTTACCACCCACAGTCTCAGGAAGTCACTCCTCAGCCCCATGTCCTCAGAGGCAAAATAAGGCCATTGTTACTGCGTCTCTCACAGGAGTACCAACGCAACTACTGTGTGACAGTACTGTATTAAAGCCAAACACCACAAATAATGATGTGAGTAATATTTTTGGTCAGTTGTTGATAGTTAACAGTTTTTACAATTCTAGTTAACAGGTTTATTCTTTTCTGTTTTGTTTTTTTAAAACCTCCTCAAGGGCATTTTTCCATTGCTTTGAGAGAGAGAAAGCGGGGCAGTGGGAGAGATGGAGGGGGAGAGAGAGAGAGAGAGACATTGGTTGCCTCCCATACACTCCCAGATTGGGGATCAAACCTACAACCTAGGTATGTGCCTTGACCTGGAATTGAACCCACAATCATCTACGAGATGATGCTCCAACCCGAGTCACACTGGCCAAGGGCACTGAGTATATTCTGAAAAATGAAATTGAGGTTCCCTTACAGCTGGAGTCAAGTCTGGCCTTAGAATAAAGTTACTTCCTCTTTGATACTGAGTGACAAGTAAGTCTTCAGTTGCTTTTCTATAAATGATTCTGTTTCCCTTGGAGAAGTATTTGCTTACTTCTCTTGGAGAAGAGAAGTAAGTAAATAAAAGAGTTTTCATTTACAGCAGCAAGCAGTCTATTAAAAACTTGTTGACTTGGCTCAACAATTATGGTACTTCAGTCCTTGATGTGTGTAGGTGAGGAAACAGGCCCAGAATGATGAAGTCACTAAGCAGTTGGTGGTGGGGCTCCCAGGCCAGATTCAAGTGCTGTTCCAGGCAGCACCTGTCTCCCGGCTGCTTCACATGTGGGCCTGATCTTACTTGTGCAGGCTTTAGACAGAGTTGCTCCTCCTGGAAAGCCATAGGCCTTTTTTAAATGCGTTGCGTATACACTAAGAATTGGCCTAGAAAAGCAAGACTTTTTTTCTAACTTCTAAACATTCTATAATTACACCTAAAATGAAATTTCAAATTGCTTAGTGAGAAGAAAATATTTTTTATGATAAACGTATGGGTCTTTAGAAATATAATATTTTAAAATGATTAATATTTGAGAATTTGGTTAGATTTTGATCACCCAATACATTAAATATGTTCTATTATAAAATTTTATAAAAACAAATAATTGTTCATTGGGTTTATTAACAATTTATCCATTTACAAAGATGTTTAGGAATGGTTTTCTCTCTCCCTACTTTGTTTATTTTGCATTAGAAGTTGCTTGGTAAATATTTACTTTTCTTCTATTATCATACTCTGAGCATTAATTTTGGTTGCAAGTAACAGTAATTAACTGACCATGCCTTAAGCACAGGTGGAAAAAAATAAGAGAAAGGCCAGAATGAGAGCAGCAATGAGGACAGGCAGCATGGCTTTCTCTCTGCAGCACAGATGTGACTTGAGAAACAGTTTGGCCCAGGTAGAAACAGACCCAGTTGGCATCAACTATGGCCAAGGGGGCCAGATGGCATGCTAGACGCTGAGTTACTACAAGTTTGGTTCGGACAGTCAGGTACTATGTTTAGAGGAAATCTTTCCGTTTTTAAAATCCTTGCCTTGATGCCATGTTTAAAGTGGAGAGTTCTACTGCCACCATGGCAACCAGATTAGATCTGGCCTCATTCTTTCACCATCAGCTGGGTTGTACTCTGGGGATGGAAATTAACTTTTGTATTTTAAGTTAAGTAAAAAGGTAGTGGTGGAGATTTTAATTATTCCATGGTCAGTATGCAGGATTTTCAAAATATTTTTGGTTATTTTGAGTCATTGATCTCTATAAATGTGAAAAATTAAAAGTTGATTTATAGTGAAATACACTCCAGGTACAAAGATCTGCCATAAAATACCAGTGAATTGAAGGTACTAATACATGAGGATGAACTTTCACAGCATACCATTTGATGTGAATGGATAATAAGGGGATTTCACTTTGCAAATTTTGTAGTCTTATTTCTAGACAGATGAATGTTAACAAAAGTGAAAACTGGATTGAGCTGCTGAAGGGAAAGAGGAGAATAGAATGGACAAGGACAATCATGAAACAGTTTGGGGGGTTTATTCCTGTTACTCTGTATTTCAAAAATGATCTGAAATGTCAGTGATAAGTAAGCATAGTATTATTATTTATTAAGTTCTAACAGGACTTAACTAGGGTGGTGCAAATCTTAGATGCAGTTATAATCCTATCACTCAGTTTGCAGAACAAATTAGTTTTTGAAAAGTATATGACAACTAATTATACTGTAAGAAGAGCAAACTTGATCATACCAGCAGAACTCAAAGTAGCAGGTTCACTGTAACTACTGAGGCTAATGTCTTGAGGAAGCAAAGTACATGGATGAATTTACTAATTTTACTTTTTTTCTTCATATAAGGTTACTTTGTAGTATGATTCTTAGGACAATTTTACTTAAATATTTTTAATATCTTTCATATATTTTTAATTTGAGAAAGAAACTAACGAATGCCATTTCTGGCCTCCTAGTAAGGTTGTAACGCTGGAGTGTACGTGGGGTAAAAGAGTGTTCCATCACCAAGAACATTATGTTCCCTTCCTCTGTAATGGGGCAACTTGTACTCTTGACAGTTGATGGTGCCAGGCCAACATTCCTTGAGTGCAGGAAAAGCAGGTGGTCAATCCTAGAAATAAAGATGTGGACAATAAAATAAAGGTTTCATTGAGAGAACATACCTGCGGAAGCCATGAAAAACTTCTGATCAATAAGTTGATCAATAAGTTGATCAGAAGTGGACTGAGATAGCTCCCACACACTAAAACTGCTAGATGAAATGTGTAGGAGGGAAAAAGTTTTAACTACATAAGAGCAAAGAAGAAAGGAAATTCCTCATGCGCTCAAGCAAAGGAAATCAGAGTAAGAATAAACAGCTGCTGACCAGGTACACAGTGACTGAGGCGACCCAATGAAAACGTACCCCCTGCTGACCACAGTGATGAGTATAAGAATGGGCAGGTACCCCACGTCCATCACTATATCTTCCCTGGAACTTTTTTTCTGGAGCTACCAGCACAACTACTTTTCCTGTTTCCATTGGAGCTGCCAACCAGTGAGGATTTTGAGCTGGGGTTTATGGGGGTTGCCTTACCAACCATGTGGAGAAAGTCCTCCCTGGAAAATGAGGGAAATAGAATTACCCAATGACATCATTTGAATTCCTAAAGCAAAATGAATCCCTGGGACCAGCCAATTTCATGAGTCAGTAAATCCTTTTGTTCTTAAGCTAGTTCAACGTGGCTTTGTGTACTGGTCAAATCAACCATCACCTCTACCTTCAGTCCTGCTAACTTTCTCAAGATAACAGCTATCAAGAGTCAGGGAGTATTTGTTATCTACAAATCTTTTTGAACAAAGTTATATACACCCCTCTATGGTACTCTTAAGACAAGTTTCACACTCTTCCCATCACAAGCAGGGCTTGGTTTCTCCTCCACTGGCCTCTGGTTGAACCTTCCCACCTGCCCTCATGAGGAATGTGCAACAGACATGACACCATGAGACTTCTAAGGAAAGAATGGAGAAGGCAACCCAACTGACCGACTGTCCCTCCTCTCCACAGACGCTCACGCTTAGGACCCAGCCACCCTTAGGACTTCACCCTTAGGAAGGCCAGTCAGTTGTTCCTGCTATGTCATCAGCTGAGACACAATGGTAGCCGGTGCCAACCACCAGGCATATGAGTTCGAGCCTGCGGATGATGCCAGCCCCTGGTGACTGCCAAGTGAATGGAGAGGAGCTGTCCACACCCACCCTACTCAGATCACAGATTCCTAGCAAATTAATTATCGAGTGGTTTGTTACACAGCAGTAGATAACCAGAATAAGACCTATGTAGACAGTTTCGCTTTACTTTCCATGTAAATATGATCATACCCTATGTATTGATCTTCAGCTAGCTAAGTGTTTTTCTTTGTAACACTTTGCCCTGGAGATCTTTCCATGTGGTAGACGCTTCTGTGTGGTGTGGGCCCAGCTCCCACTCAGAGATGCACAGGACCCACACCCACAGATAGGTTCCCTTGTGGGTAATCAGATTTGCAATATACTTAGGTTGTTTTGAGATTTGCTCTTTGCTAAAAACTCCCTTATCCTGCAAATGCTTACTGTAACTTCCTAAAATCCATGCTGAGCCTTGCAGGGGCCAGTGTAACTGGCTCAACCACTTTTGCTTATTCATTTGCTAATATCCTTCTTCTGTGATGTAATGAGGGGCATTGGCTCCTTTGTTGTAACCGGGATAGTGAGGAAGAACCATCTTGGAATGTAAGGAGATATTAGAATAAAGGCCTGTCAACACGGCTTTTGCTCCTCTTGAGAGAAAAGCCTTGCTGTCGTCCTTATTCCTCCACCAGACTCAGTAATCTGTGTGTATGTTTTAATTAACATATAATTAACTATTGCAAATAATTTTGTCCTATACCAAAATTTCTTTAAACACTATTTGAAGAATAACTATATACTTGTTATTTGAATCTTATAGGCATATGGTTGTATGTGTTTTCATTTACTCATGGTATCTATTACATCTTTCAGTGATATTTTATAGGTTCCTTCATATTTCTTAATTGCTACCCTTTATTTTAATTGCCACCATACAGGAAGCAATTTTTTCATGATTTTATTTTCTTGGGTATAATTTGCATGTGAAAAGGCAGTTAATTGTTGTTTGTCAATTTTTGATCTGGCCACTTTGCTTGCAGAAACTTGTCATTTGTTCTGGAAGTTTGTCAGGTGACTTTGAGATTTACTAGGTAGAGGACCTTCGCTACAGTACAATGGCTAGAGCCTCGAGCATTTCCATGGCTGACAGGAGGCATTCCCACTTAGAATCTGCCTCTGCCTTTCTTCAACGGAGCCCTGTTCTGGTTCTAATGGAAATGCTTTCCCACATTATTCTAATAGTGATAGGGATTTCCAGTAAATCCTGTTTGTCAGGTTCAGGAAAGTTCCTCCTGTGATTTCTGGTATTTCCAGAAATTACTGTTGAATTTTGTCATACTTTTTTAAAAAGGGGGGGTGGGGATGGGAGCAGCTACATGTGGATCTCCTTTTTAAAAATTTAGGAAATTTTCTAACTTTGAAAAATCTTAGCATTGTTGGAATAAACTCTTCGTAGACATAATTTTCTTTTAATGCACTTCTGTATTTGATTTGATAATATTTTAGTATTTTTATGTCTCTGAGATAAAGCTTTTTATTTAAGCACAGTTATTCTGTAATCTTTGTCTGATAGCTTTAATATCTGATGTCTTTGAGAATTTTATTTTGCTGTCATTCTCAGTTGTAATACCTTGTTTCTTTTGTTTAGTCAATTGGTTGTTTACTTCTTCTTACTGTGAAACAGCTAATCTCTTTGGAATTTTACCTGGAGGAATTCTTAGGACTTTGGTAGAAGGTGAGTTCCTCCATTGGGGATCTTTTTTCTTCTGCCAACTTACAAACAACCTGGAAACCAAGTTAAATTAAAATCCCAGCTTATTTTTCAAACCATACAACTAGTATAAATTTACACTACAAACATACATGAAAGCTGGCTGTGTTTTCAAATTTCCCCCCTTCATATAGGACCAAGAGTAAGAAAGATAACTTTCTTTGCTGTCCTGTTCTGCATGGCAAATTTAATTTTCATTCTAGCTTTATGAGAGTGGACTATGCTGGACTTTCCAACTGGGGCAGCATTGGGCTAGAACCTCCAAGCAATATTCTTCAGTCTGTGTGGCCTGAGAAAGATCAGGAAGTTTTGGCCAGGCTGTGTCTCCTCCCTACCCACTCTGCACCTTGGACCCCACCCAGCCCTCCAGGAAGTCCAAGGCTCCAGGGTTTGACCTAAAGGGAAGAAAGACATTGTTATCACTAACAAGGATTTCTGCTTTCACTTAAGTTTTGGCTTCTGTGGATTATTTTTAAACCTCATGCCATCTCAGCAGTGCATCTAAAAATATTTTTTTAACATTAATCATCTTAATTTGAGGATGGTTCAGGATATCTAGCCTGCCATATTGCTGGAAATAGAAGTATTTTATCAACTCCCTTTTGCCTGTTAAACATTAAATTCCTGGATACCAGGAATCATAATTGATTTATTTTTACATCCTGGGACCTGACACACATTAGTGTATGCACAGGAAATATTATTTGAATGAATGCCAAAAACAATCATTTCAAGTTCAAGTAATTGGTATGAAATTCTAAGTACAATCAAGGTAATTTCCTTTCTGAAAATTGAAGGCTATATTACTAAATGTTACAATATGGATTAGAGAGTTTCTTGGGAAGCTAGTTATCCACATGAACTTTCTGTTTCAGTCAAATTAATTGGGAAGTTGGTTGATTGTACTTTAGCTTGATCACATGGATTCCATCCATTAGGACAGCTGTGTATGTTGTCGAATTATAGAAATCATTGCGAAGATTTAGGAAAAAATATTCTCAATGTAAAAATTTTGCGACTTCTGCTACTTTTCAATGATATTTTACATTGGAAAGTAAAATATTGGTATTGACATTCACCACGATTATTAGATTATCTCATTGATCCACTTCCTCCTAATTCAGCATTTATCTCTTCAATCAGCTTTTAGGAAGTGTATATTATATGCACCTCGGTAAATACAGGTTACAAAGAAAGCACATTCCTGCTTCAGTGTTTTCCCAGTCAGAGACCAGCATTAATAATCCTAATACAGTAAAAGATAAACAGTAGAAGTACATATTGGGCACAGCAGTAGCACAGAAGAGTGAACCACTGTGTTTCACAGCAACTGGGAAGGTTTTGCTGAAGAAGAGGCTGCTGTGTTGAGACTGGAATGGTGTAGTTTGGAGTAGTTTTTACCAGATAAAGGGTGTCAGGCCATGGAGGCTGGGTGTGTGTGCAGGGGATAGGAAGCAACATTTGGCCCAGTCTCCTGTTCTGTGTCCCAGGCCGCCTCCTGTCATGGACAGGGTTTCCTATTGCTCCTGGGTGCTCAGATTTTAGTGCCTCCCACCAAGGACTCTCAAGTATTCCTGCTCATTCTCCAGGACTGTGTTCACTGACCCAAGGTGACACTGAACCAGATGACCATCCTCCTGTCTTCACTCTTCCTTGATCATTTAGACATGTTTAAGTGCTACTCTCTTCCCTTTCTTTTCGAATATTCTATAGGATTTTAATCTGTTCTTGCTCTAGTTCTCTTCTTATGAGAACTAAGTTGAAATTTAACATTTGGAATAAATGCAAGCTCAAAGTGCCATGGTCTCTATTTAGAAATGTGAGTGACAAAATTTAATACAAACTAAGAGAAGACACAACCAAAATATCCAGAACATACTCTTTCTCTTACGAGTGTACTTCTATTTTTATGTATCCATCCTCTTTATTCTGAATTGAAATCCTGGCTGTGTATATTTTTCATGAACTCCTTTAATATTTCAATAAACTCCAAACTGCAGTGTGACCCCAGAAGCTGCCCCAAATTATGCTTTGGTGTGCAGAAAGAAAATGCTAAACTACTTATAAATTATTTGTGTGTTCTTTTAAGTTTACTATTTTTTATGTTTTATACTATATATGAGTCCATTTCATGTATGTAATTTATGAATATGCACACACTGGGGGTACATGCTCAAACATCATTTGCTGATGGGGTGAACAATGAAGATAGTTCGGAGAACACTGGTTTATTTAATTTTTCTCAACCAAAAATGCTTCTGGTTTTAAAGTGTATTTTATGAGGCAGCTGTCCCTGTTTCCTAATCCACTGTTAGTTCTGCTAATTTAAGATTTAAAGCATAGAAAATCTGAATCATAAACACAGTCTTATCTTGCTAATGTTTTGTTCAGTGATAAGAGTCTTGCTGTCTTTTTGAATTTGTTTTCCAATGCCAGGAATTTCTGAGCTACTTTGTAAAGATGCAGGTTCCTGGCATGTGGTGAAGGAGATATTTTGAGAAAAAGGATGAATCGGCAGCTCCTCCCTCAAATATATTATAAAAGCACAGACTACGGTGGACTCTGGACTCCAGTTGGCCAGAGAACCTGAGGGTCTTTCCTGACTACCAGGCTTCAGGGGAGAGGCCTTTCTCTACTTTGCCTAACAATGTACTCACTTAAAAACCTCAAAAATTCAGCCAATATGGAGCTGTAGGTGGACACACTGCCTCTTCTCACAACCAAGATTAAAGACAACAAAAATATAGAACCAAAACCCCCTATCAGAACAGATAGAAAATTGAATTGTACGGAAGTCTGACAGTGATTCACCCAAACCGGTAAGAGGGGCAGAGAGGGGTCGAGGCGGGAGAAGGCTGTGGCTGGTGGTCCCAGGAGGACAGGCAGTGGTTGGCACACCCCAGGCACACAGGCGGCAGTTGCCAAACACGAGGAGGCAATGAGCAGACCAAGTGGGATGCACAAGGTGGCTGACCACAGACACATTCGCACACACATAAACCAGGTGAAAATGAGCAGCAAGACAGACTGCGTGACGCAGGGCCCCAGCACCAGGAAGTGAAGCCTGGAGGCACTGATTGAAAACATTTGTGGGGTTTGGGGTGCTGGGAGGGAGTCCCAGCCTCACAGGAGAGTTCGTTGGAAAGACCCATGGGGTCCTGGAGTGTGTGCAAGCCCACCCACATGGAAGTCAGCACCAGAAGGGCCCAATTTGCTTGGGGAAAGTGGCTGAAGGAACTGGAATCCAAAGAGCGAAGCAAGCTCCATTGTTCCCTCTCAGCCCCCGCCCCCACATACAGTGTCACAACCCAGAGACTGGGTTGCCCCGCCCTTGTGAACACCTAAGGCTCTGCCCCTCTCTATGTAACAGCTGCAACTAGACCAAACAAAAAACAAAAAACAAAAAGAAAAAATGGCTCAAATAGGAGAACAGATCAAAACCCCAGAGCTAATTCATCTAAGTGACCAAGAGATAGCCAACCTATCAGATGCACAGTTCAAATCACTGGTGATTAGGAAGCTCACAGAATTGGTTGATTTTGGTCGCAAATTAGATGAACAAATGAAGGCTACAATAAGTGAAATGAAGAAAAAGGCACAAGGAACCAATAGTGATGGGAGGAAAACTGGGACTCAAATCAATGGAGTGGGCCAGAAGGAAGAAAGAAACAACCAAACCGAAAAGAAGGAAGAAACAAGAATTCAGAGAAATGAGGAGAGGCTTAGGAACCTCCAGGACATCTTTAAACGTTCCAACATCCAAATTATAGGGGTACCAGAAGAGGAAGAGCAACAAGTGGAAGGCGTATTTGAACAAATAAAGGAGAACTTCCCCAATCTGGCAAACAAAATAGACTTCCAGGAAGCTCAGAAAGTCCCAAAAAAGGTGGACCCAAGGAGGAACACACCAAGGCACACCATAATTACATTAGCCAAGATTAAAATGAAGGAGAGAATTCTAGAAGCAGCAAGGGATCAGGGGACAATCACCTACAAAGGAGTTCCCATCAGACTGTCAGTGGATTTCTCAAAAGAGACCTTATAGGCAAGAAGGGGTTGGAAAGAAGTATTCCAAGTTGTGAATGTCAAGGACCTACGTCCAAGATTGCTCTATCCAGCAAAGCTGTCATTTAGAATGGAAGGGAAGATAAAGCACTTCTCAGATAAGGTCAAGTTAAAGGAGTTCATCATCACCAAGCCCTTATTATATGAAATGTTAAAGGGAGTTATCTAAGAAAAAGAAGATAAAAATAGGACAGTAAAAAGACAGGAACTCACAGATACTAACAACCACACCTAAAACAAAAGCAAACTAAGCAAACAGCTAGACCAGGAGTCTAGCTGAGTTCCTACACAGAAATGGAGATCACATGGAGGGTTTGCAACAGGGGAGTGAGAGAAGGTGAGAGGGGGAAAAGATACAGAGAACAAGTAGCATAGCTGGTAGGTAGAAAATAGACAGGGAGAGGGCAAGAACAGTGTGGGAAAAGTAGAAGCTAAAGAGCTTATGACACATGGACATGAACTAAAGGGGGGAACATGGGTGGGAGGGGGTGTGAAGGGTGGAGGGGAATGATGGAGAAATGAGACAACTGTAATAGCATAATCAATAAAATATAATTTTAAAAATACCTCAAAAATGTCTACACTACTGTTTCTTAGACCCAGAAGGGTTTTTTTTTTTTTTTTTTTTTTAATATTTTATTTATTTTTAGAGAGAGGGGAAAGAAGGGAGAAAGGGGAGAGAAGCATCAATGTATGGTTGCCACTTGTGCGCTCCCCTACTGGGGACTTGGCCTGGCCTGCAACCAAGGCATGTGCCCTGACTGGGAATCAAATCAGCAACCCTTTGATTCGCAGGCTGACAGTCCACTGAGCCACATCAGGGCAGACCCAGAAGTTTTAAAATACCATTTCTACTTAAAAAAAAAAAAAAAACCCGAAATTTAAATACTTTTAAGGCCCAGTTCTGTTCTTTGCCAGTTCAGTAAGAACTACGCTACAGTATTTTATAAATAGTTTAAGTTTGATTTCTTTATTATGCATACTTCATAAATCAAAATTAATTCCATGGCCTTTTCTAGTATTTATTCTAGCATTGCTAATCTAAGTTTCTCACTTTATTTGAAGAGTAATGTGATTGTAGATAAAGTGTCTTCTGAAGTTCTGAAAAGGGTTAATAGAACTCCATTATTTTTTAAATGTTCTTAAAACTAAGACATCTGCTTAAGGTCCTCACCTTGCTGTTTCACAGAAAAAGACATTGTGGAATCTTGGCCCTTTGATAATTTATGGTTTGAAATTTGTGTCAAATTAAGCAAATTTAGCTCCTTGGTCCAGGTACCTTTCTAGCACAAGTCATTCCTAAGTAAGTTTTCAGGACTTTCCAACATAGTTTCAATGCTGCCAATTTTTATTTGAGAAGAAAGTGTGGCCTCCCAAGGCACTGCACATGGACTTGGCCAACTCTAAGGCATATGTGACCCTTAGGATACCCTGCTCCCTTGCCCCTTCCTCTCATGTTTCCACCCCTACCCCTTGGAGACATCTACAGGGGGACCAGCATGTCTCTGGGAATCTCTCTACTCTCCTCTTACCATTTTGCTAGGTCCTTCTTCAGTAAAGTTGGTGCAGTTTTCAGTCAGCAGTAGATGTTTATCATGGCCCAACCACAGGGGCTCAGCCCTTGGGTAGGAGTGAGGCATTCTGACAGTGGGGCTCCAGTACCGGGAAAAGTAGGCTCAGCAGACACTGTAATAGTCAGGCTGAGAGTCCTCCATCAGATCCACTTAGGTGGTGGTTTCTCCCACAGTCACCTTTCTTGCAAAGAATAGCAGTGCGGTGTCTGAAATCACCTACGGGGCTGGATCTCCCCTGCTTCTCAGCTGGTGTCCTTACCAAAGACTTGGTGTTTTAATCTGAAAATGGAGAGAATGACTAATAACTCCTGCCATGCTTAATCTAATGGGGTTATTGTCAAAACCAAATAAAAATATATGAACAAAGACACTTGTAAGTTATAAAGCCTTATCTCAAGTTATACATCAAAGGAGACTTCTTTCCCCAGCCACTTTGTCAAATTCTAATGCTTGGATGGCCCCTGGTCCTGGGCAATTTTATGAAGGGCTCCCACTTCCTTAACAGGGAATTGCATGTCCATGGTCACCATAGTAGCATCCCCTCAAATCTGCCCTCCCTTGAGTGGCGCCAAAACATTCCACCACCCCTCCTTTTCCTCCTAACAGTTCTTTCCTTCAGAAAAACTTACATTCTCATATCTTTTCCCTATGGTCTTTCAGATTTTTTTCCCCCAAAGAGCTTATTTAAATGCAATGGATTTCTAGATCAGAGAAGTGGCATCTTTGATTATGGAGAGGATATGACCTTTCATTGGCTTTCAGATGTCACTGCATCAGCTTCTTCAGCCCTTGGGTTTCAAGCAGCTTGGTGCCTGCTAGATTCGTAGTTAGCTAAACCCTAGTTAGCTAAACCCTTTGCTAGAATTCTATTTTAATAAGCTCGGGGAAACTTCTGTTACTTCCCCGAAGGCACCCTCCTCTGCTGGAAGAGGTAAGTGAATATAATCACTAGAGTACAGTTCGCTGTTGTCTTTCAAACCTGAAAGATGTGCTGACTGATGGTCTCTTAACCTCACTTTGAAAAATTTTCTTAAGGAAATAATTACGTACAAAGATATACATTTAAGTTTTAGTTATAATTTATATTACTATTTATGATTGTTTTAAGTAAAAGAAACAAGCTAAATATTTAATGATAGGAAAACTGTAAAAATGCATGCTTAACTGGATAATGGGAATACTGTGCAGCCATTGAGAATTTCTTTTTGGAGAACAACGAGATAAAGATGTATACATAATCTAGATTTTTTTAAATGACAAAACAACATGCAAATATTTTTATTTCAAGATGGAATGTTCAGTTTGTGTGTCTGTTTTTTCTCCTCACCACCAATATGAATGACCAAATAAACATGAAGTAAAATTTTAACTTTCATACGTGAAAGTCAGCCTGCAGGGAAAACGATTAGATGTGTGAGATGATGACTCAGAGTTCACGGCCCCTGGGAAAGGAATGAATACGGCAGAGGACCTGTACAGGCTGTAATTAGTATTTTCAGGGCAATTTGAGAAGGTATTTTTCACGCTAAAATAGGAACAAGTAGCTACAAAAAATAGCCACCACAAATCTTCAAATGAAATATGACCCAGTAATTCTACCTCCAGGAATTTATCTTACGGATATACACATTGCAATAGCTGTGTGATGGCTATTTGAATTTGAATTGCATTTTGAATGGCAAATTGAATGGCATTTCGAATGGCTATGCCAATAGCGTATTTGCAATAGCAAAAGAGTTAATGCAGTATGAGTATCCATATGTTGAAATAATACACAGTCACAGTACCAAAACGAATGCGGGAGATAATTGTTTATAGACAAAGATCTCTAAGATATATTGCTAAATGGAAAAAAAAGCACATGTAAAAACATTGTGTATTGTTCAAGATGTAATAAAATGAATCTGTGGTGTTTGTGTGTGTGTGTGTGTGCAATAGTAATGTATATGTGCAGAGAAAAGGCTGCAAGTCTTCATGTCAACATATAATTATTCATTTTATATTTTGGGTTGTAATGTAATCCTGCATTATTTTCTATCATTTGTTTATTTTTAATTTTAATTTTTGGATTTAGCTTTCTATATTGTTATCTAGAAAGTGGAAAAATACCAAAAAGAATTTTCCCTCTTTGTCCCCCTCCCCCAGCACCCCCCATTCCCTTAGGCAATCTCTACGCCATTGTTCCTGTCGATGGGTCATGCGTAGAAGTTCTTTGGCTACTGCTACTCCATTGCCTACACTGTACTTCACATCCCTGTGGCTATTCTGTAACTACTTATTCGTACTTCTTAGTCCCCTCACCTCTTCATCCATTCCCCCAAGACCCCTCCCACCTGTCAACCATCAAAACACTCTCCATATCCATGTTTCTGTCTCTGCCCATCTCATTTGCTTAGTTTGTTTTCTAGATTCAATTGTTGATAGACATGTATTTATTGACATTTTATTGTTCATAGTTTTGATCTTCTTTTTCTCAATAAGTCCCTTTAACATTTCATATAATATTGGTTTGGTGATAAATACTTTAGTTTTTTTCTTGTCTGGGAAGCTCTTTATCAGCCCTTTGATTCTAAATGATAGCTTTATTGGGTAGTGCAATTTTGGCTGTGCATCCCTGTTTTTCATGACTGAATATTTCTTGCCAATTCTTTGTAGGCTATTTGTAGCCTACAAAGTTTCTTTTGGGAAACCAGCTGATAGTCTTACGGGAACTCCCCCATAGGCAACTAACTGCATTTTTCTTGCTACTTTTAAGATTCTTTCTTTATCTTTAACCTTTGACATACCAATTCTGATGTGTCTTGGAGTGGGCCATCCATCTTGTTTAGGACTCTGTGTTTCCTGGACTTGCATGTCTATTTTCTTCACAAATTAGGGGAGTTTTCTTTCATTATTTTTTCAAGTAGATTCCCAATTTCTTGCTCATTCTCTTCTCCTTCTGGCATCCCTATGACGTGAATGTTGGACCTCTTGAATTTGTCCCAGAGGCTGCTGACACTATCCTCATATTACTGGATTATTTTTTCTTCTTGTTCTGATTGGTTTTCTTTAGCTTTCTTATGTTCCTAATCATTGATTTGATTCTCAGCTTCATCCACTCTACTGTTGTTTCCTTGTAAATTGTTCCTTATTTCAATTAGTGTATTCTTCATTTCTGATTGGACCTTTTTTATGCTGCTGAGGTCCTTACTAAGTTCCTTGAGCATCCTTATAAACAGTGTTTTGAACTCTGCTTCTGATAGATTGCTTATCTCCATTTCCTTTAGCTCTTCTTTTTTTGGAGTTTTGATCTGTTCTTATTTGGGCCATGTTTCTTTGTCTCCTCATTTTGGCAGCCTTCCTGTGTTTGTTTCTATGTATTAGGTAAAGCTGCTTTGACTTCCTGCCTTGGTAGCATGGCCTAATGTAGCAGGTGTCCTGTAGGGTCCAGTAGCACAGCCTCCCCTTATCACCCAAGCTGGGTACTTGAGGTATGCCTTCTGTGTGGGCTGAGTACACCCTCTTCTTGTAGTTGAAACTTGGTTGCTGTTGGCAGATCAATGAGAGGGATTTACCCAGGCCGGTCAGCTGCAAGGACTGACTGTGACCACTGACCACCACCCTCCACCCTCTGTGAGGATCAGCTGTGCAGGGGCAGGATGGTGGTGCTCCAACATGGTCTGTAGCTGTCACTGGGTGTGCTGGCCCTGGGGTTTTCCTGGGTAGTTCAGGCCAAGGTCAGTCCTCACCTGTGTTTTGCCCAGGGCCACCCTGCCTGAGCTATAAAGCAATCTGAGATGGCTGCTGCTAGAGCTGGGCTTGGGGCTCGCTAAATCCAGCTGTGGCTTGTTTGAGAGGATTTAGGAAGTTGTAAAGCATGAACCGAGACCAGCCAGTCATCTGGAAAAGCAGCTTTGTTGGGCCTGTAAGTTGGGTGGTGTGGATTCTCAGGGGATCTCCAGTGTGGGTCAAAATAGTGTTAGCCACATTGATGGAGTCTCAGATATGGCACCAGCTTGTCAGCTCTATGGCTCAGACTGGATGGATATGATTTCTTTAATTCTGTTGTTGCCAGACTTTCATTCGTCTCAGTTTCTGACTATTCTGAGTGTTGGTTGTTCTATATTTTAGTTGTAATTTTGATGTGGTTGTGCAAAGAGGTGAGCTATGTCTGCCTATGCCACCATCTTGACCAGAAGTCCTCTGAAGTTATTTCCTGAAACCCTTTGTAAATCCATCAGTACAAGGTGAGTCTGTAGGAACCTTAAGGGATAGAGAGGTGAGATGATTTGAACAAGTTTTTTCAGTAAGTCTTGTAAGTAAGAAGAGTTTTCCGGTAAGTGGTAGACTTCAAATCTTTGACTCTTAGCAGCCAGAACACTTGCCACTCTCTCCCCAGTGGCTGTCTTCACTGTTTCTGAAGGATGTGCTTGCTTATACTCTCCAGTGAGGGGGGCGTTTAACACATGCAAGTCCATGGTTGAAATGTTGATTGTCTCAACCTTTCGAGATGGGTTAAGGATCAATTTAGAGTTACTCTTATGGAAAGAGGTTAATAGAAATTTCAGTGAAACATTTGACTTTGACAGGATTGGCGCTCAATAGCTTTGAATTTTGAAACAAAACCTTTGCCGCTGTGTATACTTACAGATGAAAGAACAGTCACAGGAGGCGCTCTGCCTTGTCCCCTAGTGCCAGCAAATACAATGAGCACGATGAAGGAAAAATGAATGGTCATGTACCCCTGGAAACCAGAGGCACACATCACACAGTTATGTCTTGAGACTTTCCAAAGGTCAACTCCGCAGGAAAATTTTATGAATGCTGGATGTAGTTAGCATAATGGCCCAGTCATGCTTGATGCTCATGTATTAATAACCCTCTCTTCAGGAAACGTGGAGTTGCCCAGTTGGCCCCTTTGCTGCTCACATATCCCTGCATGTGAGCCAAGACAGCAAGGAGAAAGACCTGGGTTGAAACAGCATAGTTTATTCCAGCCATGGCCACTGAGGCCTTGTCAGCATCCACATAACACCCAGAGCATCGCAGGTATGCCCATGAGTGGCAGGGAACTAGACTCACTACCAGCTAGTTGTACTCCAATTGCTGGAGAAAAAAGATACTAAAAATTAGCCCCCCCCCCTTTTTTTGTGCATAATCCCAATATCAGCCTTTCCCTGCCACCCTGAAATTGCCTTCTCTAGGACATCCTGGGAGAAAGGAGGGCTCTCTCAGCCACACTGAGTCAGCTCCCTTGTCCACTATAAGGTGGGATCCCATACAAACCTGAGTCAGCTCTCTTACCCACACCTGAGTTGGCTCTTATCCACACCTCTATCATCCACACTGATGACTCTCTCAGCTCTATGCCCACTCTTTTATCCACAGCCTGATCATTTACACCTAGGTTGGCTCTCTCACCCTTACCTGAGTCGTCTCTCTGTCTCCACACCTGAGTCAAGACGATTCCATCAGACACATTGAAGTCAGCTCTCTTCTGCACACCTTAGCTGGCTCTCTCACCCTCACCTGAGTTAGCTTGCTCTCCCCTACCTGAGTGTATTCTCTCACCCACACTTTGTTGAGGAGCCCTTGGATTATAGATTTTAGACTCAGGGAGTCTCTAGTTTGTTTCCTTCAGATTGTTAGGTTGTCAGGCTATGAGTTGCACTGTTTACTTGGTCTTCATGCAGTGGTCATCATGGTGTTCACCTAGTCACGTGTATTTTAGAGAGAGGAAACGTTGCATTGTGTTTTTGAATAACATCTAATTTCTGCTGTGACCAGGGCAGAAGCTGTTCGGGTGTCCAGAGTGAGACTGAAGTAGTCCTTCCAAACACTCTGATCTATGTCCATAGTTGGAGCCCTGCAATCCTGTATCTTTGACTCATTGATTTTTGAGAAGAGGCTGTGGGAATACATTCCAAGTCTTTCTTCTATGGGTTTAGCCCATGAACCTTGGGGTTATTCTGATTTCTTGAAGGTCCTCCTGAAGAGTGGCCCATTTGATATTTTCAAACCATTAAATTAAGTGGCATCTCCACTGTCCTCTAGAGGATAAAGAAGTTAATATAAGTCACAGAGCCCGGGAGAGTATGCCCCGAGGACTAGTCTGAATTGATTACTAAATTTGTTCCTATTCTTATGGGAGTTCAGAAACAGCAGCATGTACGTTGGAGTGAGAACAAGGCAGAAAGAGTGGGCACAAAGGTTACTGTTCTCCCACAGGTGAAGAAAGGCTAATAATAAACATTAGGAAGGAGAGCAGGGTGCGGTGGGACAAAGAGGGAAGGTAGGGGTGGGGGGAGGGGGGGAGGCTAAAGAGGAAGGGTATAGGGTTGGTAGGAGATTAACAGAAGAGGCTGAATTAGTGATAGAAAAGTACCAAAAAAGAAAACCCCAGGTTGCTTCACCCCTGAATTCTACCAAACATTTAAAGAAGAGTTTATACCAATACTTAAGAAACTTCCGAAAAAATAGAAGGGAAACACTTCACCACTCATTTAATGAGGCCAATTAAGGTACCCTAATACCAAAACCAGACAAACACATCACAAGAAAATTCTAGATCATATCTCTTATGAATATAGACACAAAATTCTTGACAAAATAGGAGATGTTGAACTTCTGTTACATGTACCTCTGAGATACTCATCCTTGTGTGTTTGGTTCTGTGCTTTAGGTTAAATCTGCTATTTATTGAAACACTAAGGTATGGGGTTGGACAAAAAGTTCATTTGGTTTTCTCCATATGATGGCTCTACAGGGGTGTCAAACTCATTTTCACAGGGGGCCACATCAGCCTCGCACTTGCCTTCAAAGGGCCAAATGTAATTTTAGGGCTGTGTAAATGTAACTACTCCTTAACAGTTAAGTGAGAGCTTGGCACTGCTGCTGGGTAGAACAAGGTGCCAGGCCGGATAAAAGAAGGTGGAGGGCTGGATTCGGCCTATGGGCCTTGTGTTTGCCACCTGTGCTTTATGGGCACTAGTTGTCTTTAACTTCCTTTGAAATAATTTTGTTAGATTGTATCGTGACAGCTGTCATATCAGCATGCATTAAAAAAAAAAACCTTATCAAAATTGGTGAATTTTTGTGTAGCCATTTAATATTGAAGATGGAAGAAAATATGTAATGTTTCCAGCATATTATGTTTTATTATTTCAAGAAAGGTAAAAGCACAACTGAAATGTAAAAGATTTATGCAGTTGATGGAGAAAATGCGCTGACTGATCAAATGTGTCAAGAGCGGTTCATGAGGTTTCGTGCTGGGGATGTCTCACTGGATGATGCTCCATGGTCAGGCAGAGCATTTGAAGTTGATAGTGATCAAATCAAGACATTAACTGAGAACAATCAACGTTATACCATGCAAGAGATAGCCGACATACTCAAAGTATCCAAATCAATAAAGTTGTTGGTAAAAATGGAAAATGTGTCTTTTTTAAAAAAGATGTTATTTATTTATCTTAGAGAGAACAGAAGGGAGGGAGTCAAAGGGGGGAAACAAATGATTGCCTCTCACATGCCCCCAACTGGGGACCTGGCCCGAAACTCAGGCGTGTGCCCTGACTGGAAGTTGAACCAGGGACCTTTCAGCTGGCAAGCCGATGCTCAATCCATTGAGCCGCACCAGCCAGGGCAAAAATGTGTCTTATGTTACAGAAAAAACCAGCCCTGGCTGGTGTGACTCAGTGGATTGAGCGCCAGCTTCCAAACCAAAAGGTTACCAGTTTGATTCCTGGTCAGGGCACATGCCTGGGTTGCTGGTTGGGTCCCCGGTTGTGGGCTTATGAGAAGCCACAATGTCTCTCTCTCTTTCTCCCTCCCTTCTCATCTCTCTAAAAATATAAAAATAAAATCTTTTTTTGAAAAACCCAAGAAGCTAAACAGATTTTTTTTGGCCAATCCAATATTTTATAGGCAATTCTATTCCTTTTCACTTTATGCCCCAACAGTTCTTCACTTACTACATACAATTTTTAATTTTTAACTCTTTACTTAAAAAGTGACCATTTTCTATGTTGTCATAACGTACTTTTCCCTTCGTTTTACCTGGGCTTGCTTTCTCTGTTTAATTTAACTAAATTTCATATCTTTCTCTACTCTGATAAGACACATTTTGCTTAGTTTAAAATTCAATTTTTTCCTGATAAATGTGTCTTTAACATCTCCCTCTGTAGTTAATTTTTATCTTTTACACCTGTCTTCTTAAGATTCTATCTCTTTAAAGAAAAAAACCCTTTCCAGGATGCTTGTTGCTGTCCTTCCTTGCACAGTGGTTAAACACTGGAGTAAAGGGGTTCTGCTCTGCTCCAAAGCACATGAGCCCCATGGGGTGGGCACGAGGGTTAAGGGGGCAATGTGGTGGACATGGTGAAATACAGATATCTGAATGGAGACTGGAGTTATGCCTGAGGAAAAAGAGGAAGGCTGTTGATGATGACCCCCAGATCCACCACACCAGGATGGCCCTACAGCCACAAAGAATAGGCACTCCAAGAACAGACTAGAACTGTCAGGTCAAAAATGGAGCTTGGTGTCGTGGTAGAAGATGCTTCAGGATACTACTTAAATAGCACCACAGTATGATAGAAAACCAAATCACATCTGGGGGTGGCCAGGTACAGTTGAATATGGTGGTCTAAAAAATCAAACTGGCACTCAGGGAAACAAGCTCTTTCAAAAAGATAAACCTTTTAAAAATTTTCTTTAGGAAAATTTGGATATACATTTCAAAAGCCAAAAAAATACCATGATTTGATTCAGCAATTTCATAATGCATATTTATCCTAATAATAGCCAATATTTATTGAGGGCCATTAATAGCGCTATTTTGAATGTTTTACGTGTATTTGTGAATTTAATTTTACAGCAACACTGTGAGGTAGAAATTATGATTCCTATTTTCAGTGGGGAAATGGAAGCACAGAGCAGCTGGAGAATTGGAGATGCAATCAGTCAATGTGCCTAAATGCTTGAGCCCCTCAAATTTTAATAGAAGTTGGAGTCTAGAAAGTTGGAAAATTCGGAGGCTTGAACATTGAGTTCCCCGCAGGCTGGGGCAGGAGGATGTGTGAAGAGGAGGCTGGGG
Organism: Anoura caudifer; assembly: GCA_004027475.1. Lineage (NCBI taxonomy): Eukaryota > Metazoa > Chordata > Mammalia > Chiroptera > Phyllostomidae > Anoura > Anoura caudifer. Next base: position 18,592 of record PVKU01009939.1, on the reverse strand, counting down.
ATGGATGTCACTGTCCTGCACTTATACCTGGCTGTGCACGAACACTTTGAGAATAGGTGAGAAGGAGCTTGGTTGATTCAATCGCCAGGTGTCCTTGAACTGTACTGAAATACACAACACCACTGTCAGGCATGATTCATAAAGTGTTTTCTGGCCCCTGTAGTTTGATTAGAGAGAATGTTTCATAGAAGATTTTATGCAGTGGATTCATTAATTGAGTTGTCATTAATTGTTATTTTGTTTTTGATTTTTGTTTGATTTTTATTTATAATGTTGCTTATAAGTGTTAATTTTCTGCTGCCTTGGACTTCTCAGAGGGCTCTAATTTTTTAAATGTACTCAGTCTGCAGCAAAAGGATTTTCAGTTAAGTAACTGCTTACAGCTGCCAGTTATTTAATAGATGACTGGGGAACAGAAATCTTAAATCTGATTCTAAGTATTATGCTTTAGTCATTGGAGGAAATGATCTGTTTTAAAAAGATGTTTTTTTAAATAACATTTTAAAGTGTATATTTGGGTTTGGGATAATAAAGAGCTAAATCTTAATGAACCACTCAACTTGGGTAAAATAATAGGGAGAATTAAAAAATATATATAAACAAGTCATTTTCCTCTCTTTGGGTTTGTCTTTACCTACTTTATTAATTTGAAAGCAATGTTGGTCTGTTCCAGAGCTTCCCAAACTCTTAGTGTTCAGGATCCATTTTAGAGTTCTAACTTTTCATGGAGCTTCTTGGTCAAAAGAAATACCTAACAGCCCTGGCCAGGTAGCCAAGGTAGCAGGTTCAACCCTTGATCAGGGCACATACACAAATCAACCAATGAATGTATAAATAAGTAGAACAACAAATCAGTGTTTTTCTTTTTTGTTGTTGTTGTTATTGTTGTTGTTTGTTTTTTAATTATATTTTATTGATTATGCTATTACAGTTATCTCATTTCTCCCCGATCACTCCCCTCCACCCTGCACAACCCCTCCCACCCACATTCCCCCCCTTTAGTTCATGTCCATGTGTCATAAGTTCTTTAGTTTCTATTTTCCCACACTATTCTTGCCCTCCCCCTGACTATTTTCTACCCACCGTCAATGCTACTTATTCTCTGTACCTTTTCCCCCTCTCTCCTCCTCCCACTCCCCTGTTGCTAACCTCCATGTGATCTCCATTTCTGTGTTTCTGCTCCTGTTCTAACTGTTTGCTTTTGTTTTAGGCGTGGTTGTTAATATCTGTGAGTTTGCTGTCTTTTTACTGTCCTATTTTTTATCTTCTTTTTCTGAGATAAGTCTCTTTAACATTTCATATAATAAGGGCTTGGTGATGATGAACTCCTTGAACTTGACCTTATCTGAGAAGCGCTTTATCTTCCCTTCCATTCTAAATGACAGCTTTGCTGGATAGAGCAATTTTGGATGTAGGTCCTTGCCTTTCATGACTTGGAATACTTCTTTCCAGCCCCTTCTTGCCTGTAAAGTCTCTTTTGAGAAATCAGTTCACAGTCTGATGGGAACTCCTTTGTAGGTGACTGTCCCCTGATCCCTTGCTGCTTCTAGAATTCTCTCCTTCATTTGAATCTTGGCTAATGTAATTATGATGTGCCTTGGTGTGTTCCTCCCTGGGTCCAACTTCTTTGGGACTCTCTGAGCTTCCTGGACTTCCTAGAAGTCTATTTCCTTTGCCAGATTGGGGAAGTTCTCCTTTATTATTTGTTCAAATAAGTTTTCCACTTGTTGCTCTTCCTGTTCCCCTTCTAGTACCCCTATAATTTGGATATTGGGACCTTTCAAGATGTCCTGGAGGTTCCTAAGCCTCTCATTTTTTTGAATTTTTGTTTCTTCCTTCTTTTCTGTTTGACTGTTTCTTTCTTCTTTCTGGTCCACTCCACTGATTTGAGTCCCAGTTTTCTTCCCATCCCTATTGGTTCCCTGTGCGTTTTTCTTCATTTCACTTATTGTAGCCTTCATTTTTTCATCTAATTTGCAACCAAAATCAACCAATTCTGTGAGCTTCCTAATCACCAGTGCTTTGAACTGTGCATCTGATAGGTTGGCTATCTCTTGGTCACTTAGATGAATTAGCTCTGGGGCTTTGATCTGTTCTCTCATTTGAGCCATTTTTTGTTTTGTTTTGTTTTGTTTTGTTTTGTTTTTTGGTCTAGTCCCGGCTGTTACGTAGTGAGGGGTGGAGCCTTAGGCGTTCACCAGGGTGGGACAACCCAGTTGCTGGGCTGTATGTGGGGGCGGGGTCTGAGTGGGAACAATGGTGCCTGCTCCGCTGCCTCGTGGACTCCAGTCCACTCCACCCCTTTCCCCAAGCAAATTGGGCCCCACTGGCACTGATTTCCATGTGGGTGGGCTCGTGCATGTTCTAGGACCCCATGGGTCTCTCCAACGAACTGGCGAGGCTGGGATTCCCTCCTGGCACCCCAACTCTCACAGGTACTCAATCAGTGCTTTTTAGGCTTTATTCCCGGCACTGTGGCCCTGTGCTGCACAGTCTGTCTTGCTGCCCATTTTCACCTGGTTTATCTGCGCATGAATGTGTGACCGCAGTCAGCCGCTTTGTGCACCTTGCTTGTTCTGCTTGTTGCCTCCCTGCACTTGGTAACTGCCGCCTGTTCACCTGGGACCACCAGCTACCGCTTCTTCCCGCTGCGGCCCCTCTTACCGGTCCGGGTGAATCGTTGTCGGACTTCTGAACAATTAATCCTCTATCTGTTCTGTTGGGGTTTTTTTTTGTATTTTGGTTCTATATTTTTGTTGTCCTTAATCTTGGTTGTGAGAGGAGGCACAGTGTGCCCGCCTATGCCTCCATCTTGGCCGGAAGTCCCAAATCAGTGTTTTTCTATCTCTCCTTTTCTCTCTCTCTAAAATCAATGAATAAAAAATTCAAAAATACCTTACAGTTCTGTTTATTTAATAGTAGCATCTGAACAATAAGTATTCATATCATTACAATTAAGTAGCCATTTGTAAAAATAATACACAAATCAAAATAAAAAATAATATTTCATATCATCCTGAAATAACCATTATTTCTTGATAAAGGGCCAGCACATCTAGTGGTCACTGCATGATTCCTCAGTCCTCAGAATCATTGCACACAGCACCCTGATTTCCTGTTCCACATTGACTTTTGCTTGGTTCTTTTTATTTTTAATTTTAATTTTATCTTAATGCAATATTATATATTATTCCAGGTGCACAACATCATGACTAGGCATTTATATAATTTACAAAGTGCTCAGACTGATAAGTCTAGTACATGTCTGATTGGTTCTTGCTTTTTATCACAGGAGCTGAAGAAAATCCAGCTTTACAACGATAATGGTGTCATCTAAAGGCACATATCTGAACTCTAATGTTGAAATCGTAAACTCTTATTTTTTTTTTCTTTTATCCCTTTTTCTATTTAAATTGCAAACTCTTTCAGACTGCTAGTTCCTGGGGACATTGCTCTGTATTGTAGAAAATATAAGTATTCAGCAGCACCCTGGGAGTTTGTGGTTCCCCCAGCGTTCCTCAGTGCACAGTTTGGGAACCACCCGAACAAGGTCAGTTTCAAATTTGCAGCCAACACCTTAGGAAATGTACAGGTATGAAATTAGCCCGAGGAAGGCTCCTCACTGGTTGTTCTGTAATTATAAAGGATTTGTACATTTGTAAAACACTTTTCAATGGCAATAAAGGCCAATCAAAATTATTTGCTGCTTCATTCTTCTGAAAGCACCTAGTACGAATTAATTAAGGTTTCCCTTCTTGGGTGAAGAATACCAAGTAACAATGAAAAGGATATTCTGACCTTAGCTATGTGTTCCTGTGTTCAGCCCATGTTGAAAATTATAATGAAGTTTTCTCATTCTGAAGGCAACTGGGAAAGGCACCATTTCTCAAAGCCTGCTCAGGTTCAATAAGCGGATTTAACAATTAAGACCCAACAGTGAGCACTGGACAAGCAGAAGTCTTTCTTAGACCAAAGGCAAGTCACTCTTCACCATGATCCCTATTGGGCCATGACCAAGTTCCTATGCCTGATCAATACCATTGGGAAATTATTATGCCATAAGGGTAATTAGACTCTATATAAAACCTTATTCATATTTTTCCTGACTGAAGACCCAAATGGGCCTCTGGGAGATGAAAACATTGGAAGCAACAATGGTTTGAACATGTGAACAAGATGGTATATATGGAAAAAATATACCTGAATTCCTAGCCTAGGTTTTATAAAAGGAGATTCAGGCAGATGAAACTCTCTCTCTCATATACACACTTGGAGACAAAATTAATATTATTTAAATAGTGTAAGCCTGCAGTTAGCTATATATCTCTCTTTTTAAAAATATATGTTGTTGATTATGCTATTACAGTTGTCCCATTTCCTCCCCTTTATTCCCCTCTGCAATGTATCACCCTCTCATCTGCCTTCTCCCCTCCACCCCACTTAGTTCATGTCCATGGGTCATACATTTAAGTTCTTTGGTTTCTCCATTTCCTATATTATTCTTAACCTCTCCCATCTATTTTGTACCTACCATTTATGCTTCTTATTCCCTGTACATTTCCCCCATTCTCTCCCTTCCCCCTCTCCACTGATAACCCTCCATGTGATCTCCATTTCTGTCATTCTGTTCCTGTTGTAATTGTTGGCTGAGTTTATTTTTTGTTTTTGTTTTTTGTTTTAGGTTCAGTTGATAGTTGTGACTTTGTTGTCATTTTATTCTTCGTAGTTTTAATCATCTTCTCTTACTTAGTAAGTCCCTTTAACATTTCATATAATAAGGGCTTGGTGATGATGAACTCCTTTAACTTGACCTTATCTGGGAAGCACTTGATCTGCCCTTCCATTCTAAATGACAGCTTTGCTGGATAGAGCAATCTTGGCTGTAGGTCCTTGCCTTTCATGACTTGGAATACTTCTTTCCAGCCCCTTCTTGCCTGCAAGGTTTCTTTTGAGAAATCAGCTGATAATCTTATGGGCACACCTTTGTAGGTAATTGTCTCCATTTGCTGCTTTTAAGATTCTCTCCTTATCTTTAATCTTGGGTAATATAATTATGATGTGCCCCGGTGTGTTTCTCCTTGGGTCCAACTTGTTTGAGACTCTGAGCTTCCTGGACTTCCTGGAAGTCTATTTCCTTTGCCAGATTGGGGAAGTTCTCCTTCATTATTTGTTTGAATAAATGTTCAATTTCTTGCTCTTCCTCTTCTCCTGGCATCCCTATGTATCAGATGTTGGAGTGCTTAAAGTCATCCCAGAGGTTCCTAAGCCTCTCCTCAGTTTTTGAATTCTTATTTCTTCTTTCGGTTCTGGTTAAAATATTTTTTTTTATTCTTTCTGGTCCAAATCATTGATTTGAGTCCCTTTTTCCTTCCCATCACTGTTGGTTCCTGTATATTTCTCTTCAGTTCACTTTTCATAGCCTTCACTTTTTTCTCCATTTTGTGACCATACTCAATCATTTCTGTGAGCATCCTGATTACCAGTGTTTTGAACTCTGCATCTGATACACTGGCTATCTCTTCGTCACTTAGATCTATTTTTGGAGCTTTGATCTCTTCTTTAATTAGAGCCATATTTTTTTTTTGTCTCAGGTGGGCCTGTTACATAGTAACGGATGGAATCTTAGGTATTTGGCAGGGTGGGGCAACCTGCGTCACTGCTTGGTGGCATTGTATGTGGGAGAGGAATCCAAGAGGGAGCAATGCTGCTTGTTCATCTCTCTGCTGGCTTTCAGTCACTTGCCCTGCTACCCACAAACAAATTGGGCCCTTCCAGTGCTGATTCCCAGGTGGGTGGTTTTGTGTACGTTCTTTCCAACAAACTTTCCTATGACACTGGGAGTTTCTTTTCCTGCCACAGCCCCCACAGGTTTTTACTGTCAGAGGTTTTAAGGCTTTATTTCCCCACACTGGAACCCTGTGTTGTGTGCTCTCTCATTCCCCGTTTGTTCTTCCTGGGTTATCTGCACACAGATGTGGGACCATCCAGTCGCCATACACCGCCTTGCCCCGAGTCCTCTCCACCCCAGCTGCCAGTCTCTGTCCCTACTACCAGTCTGGATGAATGTTTCGTCTTTAACTCCTTGGTTGTCAAACTCCAATACAGTTTGATTTTTGGAAGTTCTAGTTATGTTTTGTTTTAAAATTTGTTGTTGTCCTTCTTTTGGTTGTGTTAGGAGGCAAAGTGTATCTATCTACACTTCCATCTTGTCTGGGAGTCTACTATACATCTCTTAATCTGTGCTTTTAATTTGAATTTTTTCTTATTGACCAGGATTTTTAGTCCTTTCCAATTTTGGAAACCCTTCTTCTAATATCAAATGTCCCCTTATCTCAGTGTAAATGTATCTGCTCCCTTTCCTTCAAGTCATAAAGAGTTCACTGATGTGAGTGAAAAAGAGATGGCATCTTCACATAAATATGTGGAAAATCCCTTCCCCAAATTCCTACCTTTATGATGATTCTTAAATGTTAGATTATGACTATGGTTCTATTTAATATTTCTATTAAACTCCATTTGATACATGATCTACAACATTGGGGAAGATGGAGAGAGAAAAGAAAATATCTCCTTAATTTAAACCTAAAGAGAACAGCCAATTATATACATGTGGATTTTTACTAACCTGTTTTTTTTTAAGTATGCATTTTGAAAAATATTTTATTATTTATTTTTAGAGAGGGGAAGGGAAGGAGAAAGAGAGGGAGAGAAACATCAATGTGTGGTTGCCTCTCATGCGCCCTCTACTGGGGACCTGGACAGTAAACCCAGCATGTGCCCTGACTGGGAATCAAACCAGCGACCCTTTAGTTCACAGTCCGGTGTTCAATCCACTGAGTCACACCAGCCAGGGCTCACTAACCTGTTTTTAAAAATAAAATTTTTATTTTTGGATAGCTTTTGATTTACCATAGTTCCACCTTATCCCTAGAGGATATGTTCCAAGACCTCCCATACCCTACATATACTGTGTTTTTTTCCTGCACATACATACCTATGATAAAGTTTAATTCATGAATTAGGCACAGTTAGTGATGAACAAAAATAACTAAAATAAAGCAGAACTATAACAATAAACTATACTTAAAGTTATGTGAATATGGTCTTGCTCTCAAAATATCTTACTGTACTAGACTCACCTTTCTTGTTATGATGTGAGATGAGGCAATGCTGGTGCGCTGAGATGAAGTGAGGGGAATGAAGAAGGCATTGTGACGTGGCATTAGGCTACTATTGATCCTCTGACAATGGTGAGGAGGAGGGTGGATCATGGAGCTACAACGATGTCCATGGCTGGATGCCAGGAACAGACAGTGTTGATGGTTGGGGAAATTTAATATTTTTGCATTGGGGTTGACTGTGGGTAACTAAAACCACTGAAGATGGTTGGGGAGGGGTGGGAACTACTGTATATAAAAGTTGCAAAGGAAGGTATTCAGAAAATTCCCACATAGCTCATAGCTATTTCTCCTACTGTTAACATGTTATCATACATTTGTCACAACTAGGAAAACAACACTGATACTATTACTATCCATAGGGGTTCTTCCTATCATTGAAATTCAATCTCTTTGTCAGTTAAATATCCTCTGCCATCCTAAGGCTTGGCTTTTAGCTCCCCTAGGTTTTTTATAATAGACAGAAATTTTAATTAAAATGTAGTGTAAAAGATGCACCTTTTCTTCATGGTAGTGTTTTTGTGTCCTGCCTAAAGTATCTCTCTGTAGTCTCTGGTCATAATGACATTTTGCTATATTTCTTTTTCTAATAGTTTTTTATTGTGGTGAAATACACCATTTGCCATCTTAACCATGTTAAGTGTGCAGTTCAGTGGCATTAAATACCTTCACAATGTGGAGCAACTATCACCATTGGTCTCCATCACTTCTCACCTTGCAAAACTAAAACTCTGTCCTCATTAAGCAACTCCAAGTTTTCCCTCCCCCAGCTCCCAGCAAGCACCATTCTATTCATACTTTCTATTTCTATGCATTTGACTACTATAAATACTTGATCTGAGAGGAATCACACGGTGTTTGTCTTTTTGTGACTGGCTCATTTCACTTAGCATAATGTCCTCAAGGCCCATTCATGTAGCATGCGTCAGAATCTCTTTCCCTTTTTAAATTTAATTTAATTTATTTATTTTTTTAGATTTTATTTATTTAGAGAGGGAGGAAAGGAGGGAGAGAAACTACTAATGTGTGAGGGATAACAGCAATCTGTTGCCTCTGAAACCCAGGCATGTGCCCTGTCGGGGAATCGAACTAGTGACCCTTTGGTTTTCAGGTTGTCGCTCAATCCACTGAGCCACACCAGCCAGGGCTCTCTTTCCTTTTTTAAGGCTGAATAATATTCCATCGTATGTATCTAACTTATGTTGTTTATCCATTCATTCAAAGATGGACACTTAGGCTGCTTCCGCATTTTAGCTATTGTGAATAATGCTGCTACAGACATGGGTGTGCAAATACCTCTTCAAGATCTTGCTTTTGATTCTTTTAGGCATATAATCATAAGTGAAATTGCTAGATCATATAATAATTCTTTTTATTTTTTTTCAGGAACCACCATACTGTTTTCTACAGTGCACCAACAGTGTACAAGTAGTTTAATTTCTCACCAATATTTGTTCTTTTCTGTCTTTAAAAAATAATAGTAATCGTAATGACTGTGAGGTGGTATATCATTATAGTTATTTTAAGATTTTATTTATTTAGTTTTAGACAAAGGGAAACGATAGGAGAGGAGAGAAACATCAATGTGTGGTTGCCTCTACTGGGGAACTGTAGAGGCAACCTACTGGGGAACTGGCCTGCAACCTAGGCATGTGCCCTGACTGGGAATTGAACCAGCGACACTTAGGTTCGCAGGCTGGCACTAAATCCACTGAGCCACATCAGCTAGGGCTCATTATAGTTTTAATTTGCATTTCCATAATGATTAGTGATATTGAGAATCTTTTCATTTGCTTATTGGCCATTTGTATATCTTCTTTTTTCATGTTTTTGAGTAGATCATACAGATTGAACATAAGATCTAGTCATATTTTGAATAGCTACATAAAGATAAAGGGTTTTTTGTCTTAATGGCTGTAATGGCATTCCATCTAATGAATATGTGACAGTTTATTTATTCTTTTTTCTATTACAACCATGCTTGCACACATTTCTTTGTGTCGACTGTCAGTGTTGGTTAGAGTATATCTTAATGGACTAATTGCTAGGTTTTATGACAAATGCATTTACATTTTATTACAGGCTGCTAACTCACTTCCCAAAATGCTCTTCAAATTTATACTCCTGCCAGCAATATATGAAAGTACTGTGACTATTAAATGGTTTTGAGACGCAGGAGAATCTAGTTTTTTAAAAAATATATTTTATTGATTATGATATTACAGTTGTCCCATTTTCCCCCATTCACTCCCCTCTACCCTGCACACCCCCTCCTGCCCACATTCCTCCCCTTTAGTTCATGTCCATGTGTCATACATTTAAGTTCTTTTGCTTCTACATTTCCTATACCATTCTTACCCCCCACCCCCATCTAATTTCTACCTGCCATCTATGCTACTTATTCTCTGTACCTTTTCCCCTCTCTCTCCTTCCCACTCCCCTGTTGCTAACCCTCCATGTGATCTCAATTTCTGTGGTTCTGTTCCTGTTCTAATTGTTTGCTTAGTTTGCTTTTGTTTTAGCTGTGGTTGTTAATAATTGTGAGTTTGCTGTTATTTTACTGTACATATTTTGTATCTTCTTTTTCTTAGATAAATCTCTTTAACATTTTATATAGTAAGGGCTTGGGGATGATGAACTCCTTTAACTTGACCTTATCTGGGAAGCACTTGATCTGCCCTTCCATTCTAAATGAAAGCTTTGCTGGATAGAGTAATCTTGGATGTAGGTCCTTGCCTTTCATGACTTGGAATACTTCTTTCCAGCCCCCTCTTGCCTGTAAGGTCTCTTTTGAGAAATCAGCTGACAGTGTGATGGGAACTCCTTTTAGGTAACTGCCTCCTTATCTCTTGCTGCCTCTGGGAGTCTCTCCTTCATTTTAATCTCGGCTAATGTAATGATGATGTGCCTTGGTGTGTTCCTCCTTGGATCCATCTTCTTTGGGACTCTCTGAGCTTCCTGGATTTCCTGGAAATCTATTTCCTTTGCTAGATTGGGAAGTTCTCCTTCATTATTTGTTCAAATAACTTTTCTACTTATTGCTCTTCCTCTTCTCCTTCCAGTACCCCTATAATTCAGATGTTGGAACGTTTAAAGATGTCCTGAAGGTTCCTAAGCCTCTCCTCATTTTTTTGAATTCTTGCTTCTTCATTCTTTTTTGGTTGGATGTTTCTTTCTTCCTTCAGGTCCACACCATTGATTTGAGTCCCAGTTTCTTTCCCATCACTATTGGTTCCCTGCATATTTTCCTTTATTTCACTTAGTGTAGCCTTAATTTTTTCATCTAATTTGCAACCAAAATCAACCAATTCTGTGAGCATCCTGATTACCAGTGTTTTGAACTGTGTATCTAATAGGTTGGCTACCTCTTTGTTGCTTAGTTATATTTTTTCTGGTGCTTTGATCTGTTCTTCCATTTGGGCCATTTTTTTTTTTGTCTGGACACACCTGTTACGTAGTAACGGGTGGAGCCTTAGGTATTCAGCCAGATGGGGTAACCCATGTCACTTTGTTGTGATGCTATATGTGGGGGCAGGGTCTGAGAGGGAACAATGGTGCTTGCTCTGCTCTCTGCCAGATTTCAGTCACTTCCCCCCACTGCCCCCAAGCAAACTGGGCCCTTCTGGTGCTGATTCCCATGTAGGTGGGCTTGTGTACATTCTAGGACCCTGTGGGTCTCTCCAATGAACTCTCCTGTGAGGCTGGGAGTCTCTCCTGCTGCCGTCGCAACCCAACACAGGTGTTTTCAATCATTGGTTTGAGGCTTTATTTCCCTGCACTAGGACCCCAGGTTATGTAGTCCTTCCTGCTCCCAGTTTCACCTGTTTTATCTGTGCGTGAATGTGGGACCATCGATTTCGCCAGCCACCACCTTGCCGGCCAGCAGCAGTCTTGTGCACTGCGCCCCAATCTACAATCCACTGCCTCACTGGGTCCACCCGTCACCACCTTGCTGTGAGCCCTCTCCACCTGGCTGCCCCTCCTACCGGTCTGGATAAAAATGTCTTCTTTAACTCCTTGGTTGTCGGACTTCCATACAGTTCGATTTTCTGTCAGTTCTGATTATTTTTTGGGTTTAAATTGTTATTGTCCTTCTTTTGGTTGTGTGAGGAGGCACAGTGTGTCTACCTATGTGTCCACCTTGGCTGGAAGTCTTAATTTTTTTTTTAATTAATCCTCATCTGAGGATATGTTTACTGATATTTTTTTAGAAAGAGAGGAAGGAAGAGAGAGAGAGAAAGAGAGAGTGAGAGAAGGAGAAAGAGCGACATCAATGTGAAAGAGAAACACCAATTGGTTGCCTCCCATATGTGCCTGACTGGGGATTGAAACTGCAGCCTAGGTATGTGTCCTGACTGGGAATTGAACCCATCACCTTTTCGTGTATGGGACAGCACTCTAACCAATTGAGCCACCAGCCAGGGCAGGAGAGTCTAATGTCTAAGGCAAGGTTCTGGCACCATCATGCCCAAGTTCAAGTCTTGGCTCTGCCACTTACTAAATGTGTCACTATTATCTTTCTGCTTCATTGACGAATGATAGTTCATTATATTTATCCATTCTCCATAGAGGGGCTTTTGGGTAACTTCTAATTTTGGGGTATTACAAATAAAGCTATTGTGAAAAGTCTAGCACATGTTCTGGTGAACACATGTATGCCTATCTGTTCAATATAAACCTAGAAACAGGTTTGTTTTGTCCAAGGGTTGGCATTTGTTTAGTTCTGTAGATACTGCAATGCACTTTCTCAAAGACATTTTACCAACTTACATTCCAGTAGCTCCACATCCTTGCCAACAATTGGTATTGTTAGTCTTTTTCATGTTAGTGTTGGGTTTATTGTATTTTTAAAAAATTGTTGTTATGGAAGCATACAACAAGAAGAATCATTACAACAAATGTTAGCCATGCTTACTAGCCCTCATCCAGGGGAATGAGAATCTTAGGAAGTTGACTTTGAGCATGTCCCATCCTGCTGGCAAGAGAGAGACTTTGTCTGGGAATGAGTGCCTGGGGAAATTGCATTTCTAACCGCAAATTAATAAATTGGCATCACTACTCCATACATCTGACTTATGAACGGGGTTAACATGGGCTCCTCCTGAGAGATTAGGTGTCCCACAGTGAGTACCTAAGTCATGGGAAGAATCAATATTTATGGAAATCAGAGTAGTGATTACAGTGAAGCAGGGTGGGTAATGGACTAGGTGGGTGTGTGAGGGAAAATTCCTAGTGCTGAGAATGTTCTAGATCTTGACCTGGTGTTTAAACATGGGAAAATCACCAAGTTGAACACTTAAGATTAGTGCACTTTTTATACTGTGCTGTGTGCATGTAAACCTCCTTTTTAAAAAAGTAGCTTGGTTTTCTTCCCTGTTGGACAGAGACCGCTTTCAGCCTGGGCATCAGGACAGAGAGGAGATGGCATTGCAGCTCTGTGTGCGGGAGGGGAAGGGTCTGGGGGGAGGTCTGAGGAGACCTGGGGCAGGCTACAGGCCGCATGGGCTCCTGTCCCCTGAGCTGGTGCAAATTCCGTCCAGTGCTAAGGGAAGTTACAGGACCAGGCATGGAGGGAAGAATATAAGCCTTTCTGTTTTCTGATGTGTCAGCAGAAGGAACAAGTTAAGAAAAAGGTGTTAGCTTCAGATTTATAGGGCACTGTGCTGGCTTTGCCAGTAAAAGAAAACCCAATTGCTCAGCCAGACCTTGAGAAATATTATTTGGTCCCTGAGTAAAAACAGATGTTATTTCCTGTCACAGAAATCAGCTATACATCTCCCAGCCTCCACCAGCAGCAAGGCACTCCAACCTCCCATATTTCTTTCTCCAGAATCGGATCCACAAGGCAAAGTCAACTGAAAAGAATTCCAGCTTCATCACCTTTTCTGTCATTGCCTTGTGAAAAGTGGGCAGGAAAGATTTTTTTCCTACTGAACTATATTTCATTAATATTTCCCTTCTCTGCGCCATTACTGATGGACATGTAACAACTGTGCCACATAATATTCTCCAGAGGGGGACTCCAGAGAGACCTTTCTTCAGAGAACTTTTCTTTTTTGTTAAGTTTAGGGTTGGGCTGCTGGGCGATTGTTTGGTTGCTCCCTCAGCTCCCACTGTCTAATTTTTCCACCTTTGGAGTGAGGCAAACAATAATTTATGCTGGAAATGTAGGTCAGCATATGCCAATTTAATACTTTCGGTCACCGGAAAAACCTTCTAGGGGGCCAGCTCTTGGCTGAATTGCAAAGCAGACAGCCTCTATGGCTGTGCTTCACCTTGTCTGTCTCCTCTTAGTTCTTGGTCCATGCAGCCCTCCTTCCTTTCCCCCAGATGCCCCCTCGTTCCACCTCTACACCCCACCTTCAACTTGTGCTGGCCTCACATGGCGTTCTTTCCATTCTGTGGACCCAGTGACACCTTCTAAAGGGTTTCCATCTAGAATTGGATTTCTTTGACATCTTAATAAGCTTTCTCTGTTTTGGTAACTTGAGCTATTATTTTGCCTTTGATTTATGAGGAATCAGACACAAGGTAGATTTGACTTTTCAGATGTTGCGAAGGGCATGTGATCCCCAGCAGCCATCATGAGAAAGCTCAAGCCCTTGAGCTTGGCTCTCACACACCCAGCAGAGAGTGCACAAGGACCTCACAGGGTCTTCCTGCTTCTCAAGCTGCTGGGAGAGAGCAAAGTAATGAAGGGAACACTCCCAATGAGGGGGTGGTAGAGAGAGAGTGCCTTTGGCACAGAAGACTTCCCAACCCTGGACTATAGGCACAGTCTGTGCACTGATAGCTTGAGGCTCTTGCCAGAAGAGCTTTAGTTCAGGCCAAGGCTCATGCCCGATAGACCTTTGGCGCTACTCTAATGCAGCGAGCTACAAAGACCAGACCCTGGGATGATCCACTGTCCAGTAGAGTTTGCCGGTAGGTGAAGGAAATGTTCTCTATCTGCTCTGCGCAATATGGTGGCCTTTGCCTATGGAGCGCTTGACATGTGGCCGGTGAAATGCATGATGAAGTTTTCATTTTACTTACTTTTAATTAATTTACTTTCAATTAAATTAATTGAAAGTCTTTCTTTGTCTTTCATGACCTTGATTTATAGTTTTATTTAAAGAGCCATGTGTGACTAAGGCTACTTTATTAGACAATGAGTGCAGCTTTGAAGAGTGAGGAGAAAATAATCCGGGCTTCTATTGATATTTATTTTTATCTAAAAAATAAAGAAACTAACTTTAACCAGCATTTGAATATTCAGAGTGTCACTGTGGCCCTTGCTGAGTTAGTCTTTGGGTGGCCATGGTCACATGAATGCGAGAGTGTCCTGGCTGGAAGTTTCCAGTTGGAGGGTGACACCTTAGTGGCTTCTGTTCAGAATCTTATAAATGGCAAAGGTCACTTCTACTCATAACATAAGCTTCTGTGGGCCAGTCTGCAGGAAAAAAACAATGACAACTGACTCAAGTCGAACAAGGCCATAAGATTCAAAATGCTCGAGATATTTGAACTATGGATTTACATTCACAATCATTAAGGAAAACACTCTTCTAAGTGTATGTTGTGCTTTGAAATATTAGCTCATAATACTGTGAAATCAACAAAATGAGCAGGACACTTAAAGTTTAAACACTTCAAAAGGAAGACAAAATTTTTCCACTTTTAAGATCCTAAATACACTACATTATGAAAGTTCACCAAATGTTTGATACACTTCTGGAAACCTCTTTTGAGGTCTTGAACTTAGCAACAATTTTAGTTGAATGCTATTGAGGAAGCCCTTCCAACTGTGGCTCAAATATCTGAAATACAAAGAAAATAACAGGGCGGCAAAATATGCATTCCTTTGTCATAAAATACTGTTGGAATGCATGTCGAAAACATTGCTGAAGACCAAAAGAAATAGCTTAGAACACATTACACAGTATAGAAAATTTGCTACACAGTTGGATAAAAGTATAGATGTTCCTTTTTTAACTTTCTGCTTTAACAGGATTTCAGGACCTGGCTGGTGTGGCTCAGTGGATTGAGCCATGGCCTGCAAACCAAAAGGTCACTGGTTCGATTCCCGATCAGGACACATGCCTGGGTTGCAGGCCAGGTTCCCCAGTTGGGGGCACATGAGAGGCAACCAATCGATGTACCTCTCACACATTGATGTTTCTCTCCCTCTCTTTCTCCCTCCCTTCCCCCTCTTTAAAAAGTAAATAAATAAATTCTTTAAAAAATAATTTCAGATTTATAGAAAAATGGCAACACTAGCCGAGTTTTCCCATCAAGTTCTTCATCTAGTTCCCCCTGATGGTAACACTCACACAACCCCTGTACAGTGATTGAATCCAGGAAACTAACACTGACACATACTATTAACCGAACTGTGGACCTTACCATATTTCTCTGGTTTTCCCACTGATGGCCTTTTCCTATCGGATCTCGTCAGCACCCACACTGCATTTAGTTGTGGTGTCTCCTTGGACTTCTACAGTTTAGGACTGTTCCTCAGTCTTTCTTTGTCTTTCATGACCCTGGCCCTTTTGAATACTAGTGGCCGATTTCATTTAGGCCATCTCCCCGTTTCGATTTGTCCAATGTTTTCTCAGGAATAGTTTGAGGTTATACATCTTTGGCAGGAATGCCACAGAGGTGATGTTGGGTCCTTCTCAGCCCCTCATCTCAGGGGCCCATGAGATCATTATGCCTCCTGCTGGTGATGTTAACCTAGACCTCCTGGCAAAGGTCCTGTCTGCTGGGTTTCTCCTGTAAAGTTCCTTCTGCCGTTAATAAAGTATCTCATGGCTGCAAATGTCTCGTTTCTAATCAGGGTGTCTGTGTACACAGTGCTTCACTCATGCCAAAGACCTACTTTCCCCTGTGTATCTAAAAAAAATGTGCCATAGAGCATATACTCTTAACAATAAATGACTTATTTATGAAAATAAAAATTTTAATGGAAAACTGTAACCAATCTCACTGCGTGCAAAAGAAAAGGCAAATGGTCTGGGCCGAGGGTGCAGTTTGGACAACACCTGTGAAGCCCACTCACTGCGTCTGTGCCAGCAGGTCACAGTCACACTCTGGGGACCCAGAGTCCCCCAGGTGCCACAGGTGCCACCAGTGCAGTCACGCTGATTTAGAAATGAAAATAAAGAATAATATTTATAGTGCTTTTTCATGAGGTAAGGAATGACCACAAATATATTTTGTACTTCATGGAATTATTCTGGTAAAATTGTAGCAAGGTAATGAAAAGAGTGTTGAACTTAAATTATACATTTTTCTTTTAAAAAACAAACAAACAAAAACTGTAGCTGCTCAGAATTTGTGACCTATCATTGAGAAAACAAATGGCGGCCAGAAAGATGCTCCTTAACAGATATTTTTAAAATAATAATAAACACTGTTGACTTCTGACCAAGATGGAGGCATAGGTAGACACACTGTGCCTCTTTGCACAACCAAAATAGGGACAATAACAATTTAGAAACAAAATAGCAACCAGAACTGACAGAAAATTGAACTGTATGGAAGTCCAACAACCAAGGAGTTAAAATAGACACATTAGAAAACAGAAAACTGTATAAGAACAACAATTAAAATAAAATTTAATTTAAAATATGTGAATTATTGGGAAGAAGAATTTAAATGATGATATAATTGTTATTAACACTATCTTGCAGGCATGTGAATAAATGTCTTGATGATAAAAAATAAAATAAAATAAAATAAAATAAAATAAAATAAAATAAAATAGACACATTAATCCAGACCAGTAGGAGGGGCAGAGTCAGGCAGTGTCGGGCAGCTGGGTGGAGAGGGTTTGCAGAAGCAGTAGCAGCAGGCTCTCAAGACAACAGCTGACAAACCCTGGGCACTCAAGTCGGCAGTGGGCAGACCCTGGACTCAGGGTGGCAATGGGCAGACCCAGTGAGGCGGCAATTGTGAAGCAGGGCGCAGTGTGCAAGGCAGCTGGCTGACTGGGCAGTCTCACATTGGTGTGCACATAAACCAGGCGAAACTGGGGAGCGAGGCAGACAGCACAACCCAGGGCCCCAGCACAGGGAAATAGAGCCTCAAAACACTGATTGAAAACACCTGTGTGGGTTGAGGTGCTGGGAGAGACTCCCAGCCTCACAGGAGAGTTCATTGGAGAGACTCACAGAATCCTAGAATGTACACAAGCCCACCCACATGGGAATCAGCATCAGAAAGGCCCAGTTTGCTTGGGGGAAGCACGGAAGGGACTGAAATCTGGCAGAGAGCAGAGCAAGTGCCATTGTTCTTTCTCAGACCCTGCCCCCACATACAGTGTCACAACTCAGCAACTGGGTTGCACTGCCCTGGTGAACACCTGAGGCTCCGCCCCTCATATGTAACAGGTGTGACAAGACAAAAAAAAAAAAAAAAATGGCCCAAACGGAAGAACAGATCAAAGCTCCAGAGCAAATATAACTAAGTGATCAAGAGATAGCTAACCTATCAAGATGCACAGTTCAAAGCACTGGTGATCAGGATGCTCACAGAATTGGTTGAATTGGTCACAAATTACATGAAAAAATGAAGGCTACACTAAGTGAAATGAAGGAAAATGCACAGGGAATTAATAGAGATGGGAGGAAAACTGGGACTCAAATCAATGGAGTGGACCAGAAAGAAAAAAGAAACAACCAAACAGAAAAGAATGAAGAAACAAGAATTCAAAAAACTGAGGAGAGGCTTAGGAATGTCCAGGATATCTTTAAAAGTCCCCACATCCAAATTGTAGGGGTGCCAGAAGGGGAAGAGGAAAAGCAACAAGTGGAAAACTTATTTGAACAAATAATAAAGGAGAACTTCCCAATCTAGCAAAGGAAATAGATTTCCAGGAAATCCAGGAAGCTCAGAAAGTTCCAAAGAAGTTGGACCCAAGGAAGCACCCACCAAAGCACATCATAATTACATTAGCCAAGATTAAAATGAAGGAGAGAATCCTAGAAGCAGCAAGAGATAAGGAGGCAGTTACCTAAAAAGGAGTTCCCATCAGACTGTCAGCTGATTTCTCAAAAGAGACCTTACAGGTAAGAAGGGGCTGAAAAGAAGTATTCCAAGTCATGAAAGTGAAGGACCTACATCCAAGATTGCTCTATCCAGCAAAGCTGTCATTTAGAATGGAAGGGTAGATACAGTGCTTCTCAGATAAGGTCAAGTTAAAGGAGTTCATCATCACCAAGCCCTTATTATATGAAATGTTAAAAGGACCTATCTAAGAAAAAGAAGATAAAAAACATGTACAGTAAAATGACAGCAAACTCACAATTATTAACAACCACACCTAAAACAAAAACAAAAGCAAACTAAGCCAACAAGTAGAACAGGAACAGAACCACAGAAATGGAGATCACATGGAGGGTTAGCAACAGGGGATTGGGAGGAGGAGAGAG
>PVKU01009938.1:0-56976 GCA_004027475.1 Anoura caudifer | reverse complement strand
TCAAAATCTTCCATACTCTGATCTAATATGCCAATTTGATCCTCATTGTTCTCCAAGAACACAACCTATTCACAGTCATTCTGGTTACTCAGTTATCTCCCAAACTCATCAAGTTCATGACACCTTTGCTTACTCAGGTTTCCTCATCCAGACTGTATTCTCTTCTCTCCATGTCTCTTAATCCTACCCACTCATTTTTAAAAAAATCCTACCCATTCTTAAAGGCCATCTTGTTTTATCCCCTTCTATCCCTCCCCAGATTAGTCCAACCCGTTATGATCTGTCCTCCCTTCAACTCCCTTGGCTCATTGTTTTAACATGGAAAAAACTTACTGTTTTTTACTTTCCTTCCTTCCTTCCTTCCTTCCTTCCTTCCTTCCTTCCTTCCTTCCTTCCTTCCTTCCTTCCTTTCTTTCTTTCTTTCTTTCTTTCTTTCTTTCTCTTTTTTCTTTCTTCCTTTCTTCTTTTAATCAGTACTTTAGTATTAAAGTGCTATTCTCCTTAATTCCAATCTGACTTCTACAGTATACTCTCTATTTAGCAGCCAAAGTAATTTTTAACATATAAATGAAATAATGTTCCATTTCTACTCAAAACCTTCAAATGACTTTTATTTGCACCTAAGGAAAAGCCAAACTTCTTACCTACACATCATGAATGCTCTGGCCCAGCCTATCTCACCAGGCCTATATCTCCTGCCACTCTCCCCCACTGTTCATTACACTCCAATCATACTAGCCTTTTCGTTCTGTGAACTCTCCAAACTCCCATCCAACTCTGCATTTGCCACTCTCCTAGGAATACTCTCTCCCCCAAATCAGTGCCTGCCAGGTTTATTCTCATTCAAGTCTCAGGTTAAATGTCACCTCCCCAAAATAGCTCCTCTGACCACCCCATCTTTCCACTGCCACATAATTTTTCTAAAAATTTTAGTGGCATTTAACATTATTGGAAATTATGTGACTTGCTTGTTTCATTCACTGTTTTTCCCCTATAGAAGGAACTCTATCATATTGACCACTATTAGCTTACCCAGCTCTTATCTAGAATATGTGCCTAGCACATAGCAGGCACTCAATATTTAATATTTGATAACATTAAATATTTAGGGTCTTAATGAGGGAGGTTAATGACCATGGATAAAATTTTATCTTCTTTAAAACTTTATTTAACTTCTTTGTATGTGTCAATATAAACATATGCTAAGTATACAAAAAGGCTCATGGTCTACAGTAAAACCTTATTAATTGAAATTTCACTAATTCAGAATTTGTGACAGTATAATTTAGACTACATGGAAATTTATTTTTGAATGCTCATGAAGAAATACTTTATTATTAGTATAAATAAAATTATAGAAGGCATGTGAAACTAACGAATAAACAATTTAAAGGCTTTTAATTCATTAAGTTTTTGTAAATTAAGATGTGTTATTAATACAAATGCGTATTAACAATTGAACAAAACTGTCTTGGTAAAATCTTAAGTATTAATTCTATCAGCTTTAAATGAGTTGAATATTAGTCTTTGAAATATTCAAATGTTCATACTTTTTAGTAATTTGGACTGGCCAATGTCCAAGTTAGTTGAAATTAATGTTTTACTATATGGTAATTGATGTTACATTTGTGGGATAAATTGTGGGAAAAAAAGGACACGGAGATACTGACTTACATATTTTTTCTGTAAAGCATCATAGCATCCTAGCATCCTAAAAAATAAGCAAGAATTCATTTTTAGGTTAAATGCATTTCCAGAAAACAGTTCTTTTAATAAATCTCCATATTATTTC
Organism: Anoura caudifer; assembly: GCA_004027475.1. Classification (NCBI taxonomy): domain Eukaryota; kingdom Metazoa; phylum Chordata; class Mammalia; order Chiroptera; family Phyllostomidae; genus Anoura; species Anoura caudifer. The sequence continues at coordinate 55,184 of PVKU01009938.1, read as the reverse complement.
ATGACTAAATGATACAAATTTTTTAAAAATATATTTTATTGATTATGCTATTACAGTTGTCCCATATCCCCCCTTTACTCCCCTCCACCCTGCACACCCCCTCCCACCCACATTCCCCCCTTTCAGTTCATGTCCAGGTGTCATAAGTTCTTTAGCTTCTACATTTCCCACACTATTCTTGCCCTCCCCCTGTCTATTTTCTACCCACCGTCTGTGCTACTTGTTCTCTGTACTTTGTCCCCCTCTCTCCTCCTCCCACTCCCCTATTGCTAACCCTCCATGTGATCTCCATTTCTGTGGTTCTGCTCCTGTTGTAGTGGTTTGCTTAGTTAGCTTTTGTTTTAGGTGTGGTTGTTAATATCTGTGAGTTTGCTGTCTTTTTACTGTTCATATTTTTTATCTTCTTTTTCTTAGATAAGTCCCTTTAGCATTTCACATAAGGGCTTGGTGATGATGAACTCCTTTAACTTGACCTTATCTGAAAAGCACTTTATCTTCCCTTCCATTCTAAATGACAGCTTTGCTGAATAGAGCAATCTTGGATGTAGGTCCTTGACTTTCATGACTTGGAATACCGCTTTCCAGCCCCTTCTTGCCTGTAAAGTCTCTTTTGAGAAATCAGCTGACAGTCTGATGGGAACTCCTTTGTAGGTGACTCTGCCCTTATCCCTGGCTGCTTCTAGGATTCTCTCCTTCATTTTAATCTTAGCTAATGCAGTTATGATGTGCCTTGGTGTGTTCCTCCTTGGGTCCAACTTCTTTGGACTCTCTGAGCTTCCTGGATGGACTTCCTGGAAGTCTATTTCCTTTGCCAGATTGGGGAAGTTCTCCTTTATTATTTGTTCAAATAAGTTTTCCACTTGTTGCTCTTCCTCTTCCCCTTTCGGTACCCCTATAATTCGGATGTTAGGATGTTTAAAGATGTCCTGGAGGTTCCTAAGTCTCTCCTCATTTTTTTGAATTCTTGTTTCTTCCTTGTTTTCCGTTTGGTTGTTTCTTTCTTCCTTCTGTTCCACTCTATTGATTTGAGTCCCAGTTTTCCTCCCATCTCTATTGGTTCCCTGGGCATTTTTCTTCATTTCACTTACTGTAGCCTTCATTTTTTCATCTAATTTGTGAGCAAAATCAACCAATTCTGTGAGCATCCTGATCACCAGGGCTTTGAACTGTGCATCTGATAGGTTGGCTGTCTCTTGGTCTGTTAGATAAATTGGCTCTGGGGTTTTGATTTGTTCTCCGGTTTGAGCCTTTTTTTTTTTTTTTACGTAGTGAGGGGTGGAGCCTTAGGTGTTCCCCAGGGCGGGGCAGCCCAGTCGCTGGATAGTGACGCTGTATGTGGGGGCAGGGTCCGAGAGGAAACAATGGTGCTTGCTCTGCTGACTCTCGGATTCCAGTCCATTCCACCACTTCCCCTTCACCTGGATTATCTGTGCGCCAATGTGGGACCACCTGGTCAGCCAGCTGCCTTGCGCGGCCTCACTGGGTCTGCACAGTTGCCACCCGGAGGGTCTGCTAGCCGCAGCCTGTGCACGTGGGATCTACCAGCCGCTGCTACCTGCCTGCCCGGTCCGCACCTCCACTTTTTCCTGCCGTGACTCCGCCCCTCTTACCAGTCCGGATGAATGGTTGTTGGACTTCTGAACAGTTCAATTTTCTATGAGTTCTGGTTGTTTTCTTGTTTCTAAGCCTTTGTTGTCCTTAATTTTGGTTGTGAGAGGAGGCACAGTGTGTCTACCTATGCCTCCATCTTGGCCAGAAGTCAAAATTTTCTTATTAAAGATCCCTTCTCATTAACTAGCTTAAAATAATAAAATAAAACAATGCGGTGGAAATATAAAATGATATGGATGGAAACGAAGTTATGAAATATTTGACAGCTAGTATTTGTGGGAAACAATAATAGGAAAATGAAGCCCACTCATATGGAGCATAAAATAAAAGAAAATTTTAATGCAAAATTCCAATTCCCTGTAAAAATTGTATCCAGAGTTAAAGGAGGGGAATTACTAAAATTGGGTTAAACACTGAAAGGTATCACTGAAAATAATGTGATTTAATAAAATAAATAATATTCTATTGTTAGATATTCTTTTACTTACCACTTCACTAACTGTGTAGATCCCGGACAACTTTTATCCTCTCTCAGAATTTTGACACGAAGATCTAAACACAAAAAATTATAATTTAAATATAGAGCTACTTAAGATTAGTAGCCCTGGCTGGCATAGCTCAGTGGACTGAGCTTGGGATGCAAACCAAAGGGTGGCCAGTTCGATTCCCAGTCAGGGCACAGGCCAGGTTGCAGGCCAGGTCCCCAGTACAGGGCGTGTGAGAGGCAATCACACATTGATATTTCTCTCCTTCTCTTCCCCCCTCTCTAAAAATGAATAAATAAAATCTTAAAAAAAGATTAGTAAACAGCTAGAAATTTAAAATGAAGATTATGTTCGTCATCCGTGTATTACTGGTATATTATCAATGTCAATGCATTTCCAGATGATTAGTAATGATATAATTAAAGAAAGTTTATATGAAAACAAATAATCTTTTATCTTTATTATAAAATGGCATTATAATAATTAGAGTACATGTAGATAGCTAGAAAATCATTTTTTAAATCTATAGACATAATGCTTTTATATCATTGTTATCCAAGAGTCTTAGAATATTTGCAATGTGCCCTTATTTCAGTAAAATAATTGTAAAAGGCCAAAAAATTAACTGGTTAAAATCCTGCAAAAAGCAACACGTAATACAGTGAAAAGGACTGAGATATCTCAGTCTTAGGTTCTGTATCTGAACAACAGGAATAACATCTAACTCATAGTTCTATAAGGTGAATTACAAGATACCATACATAACATAGTGCTTTCTTTATCACCCAGCACACAGTTGGTACATAACATTAGGCACAATATTACATACATATTATGTGCTGGGCAATAAATTATCACTGTAGTATGAACTACACTGGCTGTATTATTTTTACACAAGAACATACACTGCCACTGTATAAAGCTTTAAACAATATAATATTTTTATCTATTCATCATTGTAAGAGTTCCTTTAACATCAGGTGAATTTATACTTGAGAAACTGAGGGAAAAATTATGTTTAAATGCTTTTAAAAGTAGTGAATATATTTTATAGAAACCATTTAGATGTCCACACAAAAACTTATACACAAATGTGACATTATTTATAATAATTAAAAAATAGAAACAACTCAAATGTTCATCAACTGATAAATGGACAAACTGGTATGACCATATAACGGAATATTATTCAGCAATTAAAACAATGAAGTACTAATTTATGCTACAACATGGATGAACCTTAAAAACATTATACTAAGTGAAATAAGCCAGGCACAAAGGGCCACATGTTGTTTGATTGCATTTACATGAAATGTCCAGAATACAAAAATCCATAGAGACAGAAAGCAGACTGGTGGGATTTTAGGACTGGAGAGGTTGAGGGAAGTGAGAGTGACTTAATGGGTATGGAGTTTCTTTTGGAGTGATGAAAATGTTCTAAAATTGACAGTGGTGATAGTTGCATTCCTCTACGAATTTCTAGAAATCACTGAATTGTGCAATTTAAATGGGTAAATTGTCAGGTGTATGCATTATATCTCAATTTAATAAAGCTGTTATTAAAGAAACAAAATCTCCAATTCAAAATTTATAGCAAACCTAGATAAAGTAACATGTTCAAAGAAGTATCATTTTATTTTTTAAAAGATTTTATTTATTTTTAGAGAGACAAGAAGAGCAGGAGAAAGAGAGGGAAATAAACATTGATCAGTTGCCTCTGGAACACCCCAACTGGGGATGGAACCAGCATGTGCCCGGACCAGGAATTGAACTGATGATCTTTCACTGGTGACCACTGAGCCACACCAGCCAGGGCTCTTTAAAGAAAGTTTAAAAATAAACATTATATTACCATCAAAATATCTTGTTCCATAAGCACATTCTGGAAATATTCCTCTCAAATAGGTGATGCAGGATACGGAAATTGCTAGGAGCCTCTTCACTAGCAACAAAGACTGCTGCTCAGTTGTTATCTTATTGGGAAATCCCAGCTCACTCTAAATTCAAGGGAAATTTAAACATTTAGATTTATTAAAAATAAAGTCTTCCTAAACTTGTAACAGACCTAATTTTGCAAAAGCACAATACTTTCCCCAAGAATTCCTAACCCTAGTGGTTAATAATACCCAGGAAGTCAGTGTGGCTTCTAAGATGTGAGCATGTTTCCAGGGTAGCAGCCTAAAGGTAAAGTAAAAAGTGCTAAAATCATGTTAAAAATCCCCTTGCAGGTTAACTGTCTGAATGTAAACTGAACTTAAACCAGCCACTGTAGGCAACGCATCAAACATGCAATAGATTCTCCATTAATTCAAAAAAGTTCAGCAAAACCTTTTATTTCTTAAAATGTGGAGTTTCCTGGTATCACTAAACCCTCAAATAGTGATGCTAACTTTCAAATATAAAAACAGTTGAGAGTTCAAGAAACAGTAAAATTAGCTAAATTAAAATATGTTAAAATACAAAATACCATACCATAGAAGTTCTCTGCAATTGTGCAGTGGCCATCTTCTGATGAATTTTCTTTAATTCAACCTTGTGATACAAATTCGAGCTTTAATTTCAGACCTTATTTTTATCCCTAATATTCTAGTTTATTACATATAAAAGCAGAAAGAATTAAATGTGACTAAATGAGAGGATTCTTTTAATTAAAATGAAATCTTCAAAAACATTCATTTTGCATCTCTTCTGAGGTGCTACTTTTAAGCCATTTGACTAGCAAGTCTCACGTAAGTGGGTTATTTAAAAGCTTTTTAAAAGACCCTTTTTAAAAAAGCACAATCTTTTATTTTTCTTCACTTCACTGTATTCAAATATTGTCAACATTGTACAGGTGGGTATTAGGTAATGAAAAACTGCCCCTGCCAAACAAAACCCTTTAAAATAATCTTTTAATTTTTATTTTAAATTTGCCATTTCGAAATAACAGAATGAGGCAACTTTCCTCACTAAACTTTAGCATGGCTCTGAATATAACATATTGTCCTACTCTGTGGAACAGCCATGAAAGGAAACCAAAAATATCCTAGATATTTTTTTTACTGACTCTTTTTTCTCAATTATAACTTTGTTATTTTGATGTTTCCATTTTTAGGTGTCAATTTCATTTTTCTTAATCAGACAATTCAGCTATCAGTGTTCATAGAAGAGTCTTATTACTGTAAACATTTAAATTTATCCTGACGAAGCCTGGACGAGACGCCGTCGTTAATCTACTTTCAAAAACTTCTAACTAGGTACACATTTCTCCCCACATGTTTCTCCATTAAGGATCTAAGAAACTTAAAAGTAGGCAGAAGGTGACAGAAAAAAGATTTAAAAGCAAATAATATTAGTAATAAAATTAAGAAAGAAAAAAAGACACAATCGTATACATTACAAAACGCCCCACGCCCAGCACCAGCCACCAAGACCTACACCACGAAGCCCGTGTTTTGCGCGATGCGCATGCGCCTTCCTTCAACGGTTGCGGGGGAAGCGCGACAATAGCCTGTTGACCCCCGTCGAGGTCAGCTTTCCCGCCAAGCGCAGCGCAAGGCATACTGGGAACCCCAAGAACGTGGAGCTTTGTGTCAACTAGAAAAGACACTGGATGCCTCAGGGAATGGTTAAGTAATTGCATGTGCAAAACTTTGCTGATATGCATAGATTTCCTGCAGTGACCAAAGTGTTCTCAACCGGCATTTAATTAATCGTATTAATTTCAGATTGTTTTCTAACTTTGATTTGGTTCTTGGATCTATCACATAGTGCATTACCACCTTCCAGTCTAATGTGTCTTCAGGAAACCAGTTGTTCTAGCAGTCTCCTACCTAAATATTTATACTGTGCTGTATACAAGGGTACAGCAGAGAGCTGTGAATGTAATTAATATCTCATTTAGAAAGAAAATAATAAAATCAGAGCTGATAGGTAATTGGCAATAGTCTAGCAGTATAAGATTCTTAGTTTACAGATTGTTATATATCCAAATATGTTGTGTAAGTGCAAACATATTGTACTTATTCATAAACTTTAATATATCTATATTACCAGTTAGAAAAGTCACCCCATATGTGGAAAAAATTCTTCCAGAGTCAAGTAGGAGAGGAATGAAGACTAGAACCCTGTTTTCAGAGACAAAAAATAGTGAAAATCCCCTGGCCTAATAATTATTTTGCTTTATAGTTCTTCTACACTTAACGTTTATAAAGGGCTTTCATATTCACTGTCATATTCTTCTATTTTACTCTTACCCTGTTTCTTGCAAGCATCTTGTTAGGAAGACACAAATATTACCCCTGTGTTAGAGATGAGAAAACCGATTCAAGTAAAATTGATTTGCTCCAATCACAGCTAATTTCAGTGTTGGCGGAAGGGGACCCACCTTTATGGTATAGTCCTTCATGGTAAATTCATTTTGAATCATTAATAACTGAAAAAAAAAAGTAAATAGCCCATTTGTGAATCATAGAATCAGAATAATGCTGTAGGGGAGGAACAATTTCTCCTCTATCTTCTTAGGGTTTCTGGCTGCAATTTAAACTGACAGAGACAGAATAACAGAAAAAATGCATAGAAGTTCATATATACATATGTATATGTGTATATATAATATAAGATACATGTGATATATGTGTGTATATTAAATATAAAGTATATTATATGTGCATTAAATATATTAAGTGTATATGTGTGTGTTATAAATATATATTATACAAATACATATTTACATGTATTTAGGAGTCTTCACAAGAAAAATGAAGATCCAAAGAAGTAGAGTTGAATGCTTGCACACTAACTTGGACAAAGAGTAGTAAATTGTGAAAATGTAACTAGGCAAAAAGGCTTTGGTGGGATTGCTAAAAAATACAGAAATGAATAGTAAGATAAAAATTAAACAATTTGTATAGATTTATCTGGGCTTTGACTTCATGTCCTTGGTGATAAGAATGTCTCTTTCTTTCTGGTATAGGGAGGACATCTTTCACATGGAAATTTCATCTCCTGCTTTAAAAAAAAAAAAAAGAAGAAAATCAGAATGTCCTTCTTGCAACACCCTTTAGCTCAAAATAGTCAAGATGCCAGGGCACCATATTTTGGGGTGGTGTGTTCTGAACTCCTTCAATGCAATCACTAGCTACTGGGTTAATCAACTGTATCACTGACTATATGTTGAGGATGAGAGTGGAGAAAAGGGTGGTTCTGGTGAAAGATCTTAAACATCAACTACCATAATAGTAGTACACAGATAAAATTTAAAATTGATAAGTCAAAAAGTAGCAATACAAATATAGTAGAAACCTGAAGGTAAATACTAAAAACACACCTGAAATTATAATTGATTAAAAATATGACTGATTTTAAAAATATTGGTTAAGAGAACAGGATATGAAGCTTTATAGGTAAAAGAAAACATGAAGCAGCACTGGCTGGTGTAGCTCAGTGGATTGAGCGTGGGCCTACGAACCAAGGATCGCTGGTTCAATTCCCTGTCAGGGAACATGCCTGGGTTGCAGGCCAGGTCCCCCTATCCCTGGTAGGGGGTGCATGATAGGCAACCACACATTGATGTTTCTCTTCCTCCCTTTCCCTCTCTGTAAAAATAAGTAAATTCAAAAAAACAATTTATAACAGTGATCATTAAAAAAACCCATAAAACAACCAACCTTCATTTATGCATAGTGTTAATGATAGTACCATTTTGTATGTGTCCCTGAATTGTTTAATAGCTACTAGGTATTATAGAGAACATAACATTTTTGGTTGTTAGAAATTAAGAAATCCTTAGTTATGTCACACAAGCACTGCTAAGATATACATATCTGTATACTGTGGATCAATTTTTATACAATTTATCATTTGCTTTTTGAAATTGTTGGAGAGGAAAAACTTTATCCTCTTAGGTTTAGTACCTGGGGATCTGCAAATTAAGCTAACACACAGATTAACCAGAGGAAAAACGTTTAATTGTGTACATATACACAGGAGTTCAGAAAGAAATATGACTCAAGGATGTGGTTAGAATTTGGAGTTTTTGTGCCATCTTAATAGGGGATAGGAAGGGGCAGAGGGGCACTTAAGGGAGAACAAATGACTTTTAGGAAAAATAAATAGGTCCTTAAGAGAATAAACGGGATATATGATAGTTTTATGACAATGCTTAGGTGTTTTCCTATCCAGGTGCTGACTTGTGCTGACTTCTCATCTTTGGTGATAAAAGTCAATCTTTCCTTGTTGTGAAACTCTGTGGGGGGTGCTTCATGACAGTGAATTCTTCTGGGAGACACGGCTTCTGGGAAAGAAGGAGAGCTGAGAAAAAGCTTCTTTCTGCTGATGTTGATTTTCAAATGTCTTTAGTTCAAAATAATCTGTTTGCCATTGTGGCATATTCTGGACTCCTTCAAAATGATAAAAAATAACATACATATGTTTAAGTTGCCTATATATGTATAATAAAGTCTAGGAAAATATACAAGAAACTAAAAATAGTGATTACTTTTAAGGAGGAGGGATCCGAGCCTAGAGGGAAAAGGAGTAGGATACAGATTGTTTTTGTATATATGGTCAATCTCTATTATTCATGGACTTCATAAATTTGAATTTGCCTATTTACTAAAATTTATTGGTAATTCTCAATTTAATAATCAATTCAATACAGTGTTTTTGCAGTAATTTTCAGACGTGTGGAATGGCGAAAAATTTGAGTCTCCCTACATATGTGTTCCCAGCTGAGGCTGAACAAGATGATGCTCTGTTTTCTTGTTTCGGCTCTCACATTTTAAACAAGTGTCCCATTCTCTGTTCTATTTAGTACCATATTTTTTGCATTTTTGTGTTTTTTTGTGATTTTGCTGTTGAAAATGAATAGTGCTGAAGTGCTTTCTAGTGTTCCTAAACATAAGAAAGTTGTGATGTAATTGGCAGTTTCAAAATAGTCACAGGGGTGCAAAGTACAGAATAGAGAATATAGTCAATAATATTGCAATAACTGTTTATGGCATCAGGGAGAACTAAACTTATTGAGGGGAACACTTTATATCAATGTCTAACCATTACTCTGTACACCTGAAACTAATGTAATATTGAATATCAACTGTAATTTTAAAAAAAGAAAATGTGAAAGTTGTGATACGCCTTATAGAGAAAATACAATTGTTAATAAGCTTTGTTCAGACATGGTACTATTGGCTGTGAGTTCAATGTTAATAAATCAACAAAATACATTAAATAAGATGTCTTTAAATGGAAACATACATGAAACAAGATTATGTATTATCAGTTGAGGAAAATGTGAGTAAGGTCTCCCAGGAATCTAACCCTACACATCCCCTAGAAGCAATGGTTCAGTATTGAATAATCTTGAGTTCACGGTATTATTTGCACATAACAACTGCAAGTAACGAAAATTGACTGTTATATACTGACAGGGTTTAGAACATGCTACCCCAAAATATGACACCTTGGCATATCGGATATTTTAAGTTGAAGGAATTTGAGAAGCTGGAGGAGCAGGAAGCCCTCCCTTTCCCCTGAAGCAGTTCATAGAAATAGCAGGTGCTGAAGGACTCTCTGAAGCAAGTCTTTTTTTTTTTAATACTGTAACTTGCCTTTTCTTTTTTCTTTTTCTTTTTTAAATTATATTTTATTGATTATGCTATTATAGTTGTTCCATTTCTCCCCAATCATTCCCCTCCACCCTGCACACCCACTCCCACCCACATTCCCCCCTTTAGTTCATGTCCATGTGTCATAAGTTCTTTAGCTTCTACATTTCCCACATTATTCTTGCCCTCCCCCTGTCTATTTTCTACCCACCGTCTGTGCTACTTGTTCTCTATACCTTTTCCCTCTCTCTCCTCCTCCCACTCCCCCGTTGCTAAGCCTCCATGTGATCTCCATTTCTGTGTTTCTGTTCCTGTTCTAGCTGTTTGCTTAGTTTGCTTTTGTTTTAGGTGTGGTTGTTAATATCTGTGAGTTTGCTGTCTTTTTACTGTCCTATTTTTTACCTTCTTTTTCTTAGATAAGTCCCTTTAACATTTCATATAATAAGGGTTTGGTGATGATGAACTCCTTTAACTTGACCTTATCTGAGAAGCGTGAAGCAAGTCTTAAGACCGTCATATAAGAATATATTTTCCCGTACCTGGAGGAAAGGAGCATCCTTTGTCCAGAGTCAAAGGGATGCCTGGAGGAATCCCCAGGAGCAGGCCTTGCTAAATGCCCTCCCATTTACTACCTTTAGCTTATACCCTTTTGTTCTATCACATTTTTCCAGGACTTTCCACTGGTTGTCAAACATAGTCTAAAAACAATGAAGTTTAACTGTTTCTTCTAGCCCTTATTTCCTTATGAAGGCTCCCATGTAATGTGAAACTTACATTAAATAAAATTTTATGCTTTTCTCTTTTTGAACTACTTTTCGTCAGTGTGATTTACAGGGCTCCGGCTGAAGAACCTGGGAGGGTAGTAGGAAAAGATATTTTTTGTCCCGACAATACCTTTTGATTTTTTAAAAAATATATTTTATTGATTATGCTATTATAGTTGTCTCAGTTTTTTCCCTTTTGCCCCTTTCCACCTAGTACCCCCATTCCTTCCAGCAATCCCCCCTTAGTTCATGTCCATGGGTCATGCATGTAAGTTCTTTGGTTACTCCATTACCTATACTGTTCTTAACATTTCCTTGTCTATTTTGTACCTACCAATTTGTGCTTCTTAATCCCTGCAACTTTCCCCTCATTTTCCCCCTTCCTCCTCCCAACTGATAACCCTCCAAATGCTCTACCTATCTATGATTCGGATCCTGTTCTGCTTGTTTGCTTAATTTGTTATTTGGATTCGATTATTGATCGTTGTGAATTTATTGTCATTTTATTTTTTAAATATATTATATTGATTGTGCTATTACAGTTGTCTCATTTCCTGCCTTTTATTCCCCTCTGCCCTGCACCCCTACTCCCACCTGCATTCCCTGCTCCCTTTAATTCATGTCCATGGATCTTACATATAAGTTCTTTGGCTTCTACATTTCCTATACTATTCTTAACCTCCTGCTGTCTATTTTGTATCTACAATATATGCTTCTTTCTTTGTAAAAGAATTTATTTATTTATTTTTAGAGAGAGGAGAAGGGAGGGAGAAAGAGAGGGAGAGAAAGAAACATCAATGTGAGGTTTCCTCTCATGTGGCCCCCATTGGGAACCTGGCTCACAACCTGGGCATGTGCCCTGACAGGGAATCAAACCAGCGATCACTTTGCTTCTCAGGCCTGTGCTCAACACACTGAGCTACACCAGCCAGGGTCATTTGTGCTTCTTATTCCCTGTAACTTTTCCTCCTTCCTCTCCCTGCCCCCTCCCACTGTTAACTGTCTATGTGATCTCCATTTCTGTGATTCTATTCCTGTTCTAGTTGGCTGCTTAGTTTGTTTTTATTTTTGTTTTTTTAGGTTCAGTTGTTGATAGTTGTGAGTTTGTTGTCATATTACCATTCACATTTTTTATCTTCTTTTTCTTAGATAAGTCCCTTTAACATTTCATGTAATATGGACTTGGTGATGATGAACTCCTTTAACTTGACCTTATCTGGGAAGCACTTTATCTGCCCTTCCATTCTAAATGAGAGCTTTGCTAGATAGAGTAATCTTGGATGTAGCTCCTTGCCTTTCATGACTTGGAATACTTCTTTCCAGTCCCTTCTTCCTTGCAAGGTTTCTTTTGAGAAATCAGCTGATAGTCTTATGGGAACTTCTCTGTAGATAACTGTCTCTTCTCTTTGCTGCTTTTAAGATTCTCTCCTTATCTTTAATCTTGGGTAATGTAATTATGATGTGCCTTGGTGTGTGCTTCTTTGGGACTCTCTGAGCTTCCTGGACTTCCTAGAAGTCTATTTTCTTTGCCAGATTGGTGGAGTTCTCCTTCATTATGTTTTCAAGTAAGTTTTCAATTTCTTGCTCTTCCTCTTCTCCTTCTGGTACCCCTATGATTCGCATGTTGGAATGATTAAAGTTGTCCTGGAGGTTCCTGAGCCTTTCCTTAATTTTTTGAATTCTTATTTCTTCATTCTGTTCTGGTTGAATGTTTATTTCTTCCTTCTGGTCCAAACTGTTGGTTTGAGTCCCGGTTTCCTTCCCTGCATTGTTGGTTCCCTGTACATTTTCATAGCCTTCACTGCTTCTATTTTGTGACCATACTCAATCATTTCTGTGAGCATCCTGATTACCAATGTTTCAAACTCTGCATGATAGGTGGGCTATCTCTTCATCGCTTAGTTCTATTTTTTGAGATTTGATTTGTTCTTTCATTTGGGCCATATTTTTTTGTCTTGGCACACCTGTTACATTGTAAGGGGTGGGGCAACCCACGTTGCTGCATTGTGGCACTGTCTGTGGGGGAGGGGTCCAAGAGGGAACAATGCCACTTGCTCAGCTCTCAGCTGACTTTCAGTCACTTCCCTGCTACCCACAGGCAAATTGGGCCCTTATAGTGCTGATTCCTGGGTGTGTGGGTTTGTGTATGTTCTAGGATCCTGTGGGTCTCTCCAGTGAACTCTCCTGTGAGGCTGGGAGTTTCTCCTGGTGCCGCAACCCCCACAGGTTATTATAGACAGAGGTTTTGAGGCTTCACTTCCTGCACTGGAACCCTGGGTTGGTTGGTCTGTCTTGCTCCCCAGTTGTTCGTCCTGGTTCAATTGCACATAAATGTGGGACCACCCACTCAGCCAGCTGCTGCCTTGTCTCATCCTCTCCACCTTCACTCCCCATCTCCACCCCTCCTTCTAGTCTGAATGTTTCTTCTTTAACTCCTTGGTTGCCAGACTTCCATACAGTTTGATTTTTTGGCAGTTCTGGATATTTTTTGTTTCTAAATTTGTTGTTGTCCTTCTTTTGGTTGTGTGAGAAGGCAAAACGTATCTACCTATGCCTCCATCTTGTCCAACTATTGCCATTTTAATGTTCATTGTTTTGATCTTCTTTTTCTTATATTTTGAGCCATATGAATATATTAGGTCTACTAAAAATTAGATAAATTTTAAAAATAATCATAGGAACAGATAGCTATCTATTATAAAATTTTCAACTTACTATTTTATTAGAAACAATCTCATTAATTATCTTTATCTTAGTGAAACAGAAAGGGAAAAGGAACAAAATCCTTTCAAAGCACAAGCCTGGGAAGGATAAGAAAGAGAAAGTGAGTAAGGGAGAGAAAATTTTGAATAGAGGTTCCTTTAAATTTTAACAGAAGTTTCAAAAGTTTCTAAAAAGTGTTAGATTTCTATTATTATGAACAAACTATTAGGACATGTTTTTACTTCTAACACTTACAATGTGCTGATCATTCATTTGCATTCATTCATCATCCATTGATTATTTCTTTCAACAAATAGTGACTGACTACTTTAAGGCAGGCACTACGCTATTTTCTAGATACAATGTGATAAACATGAGTCATGATTTCAGCCCTCATTGAGCTTACAATCTAATGAAGGAGAGAGATGTTATACAAATAAGCATATAAATACCTGTATAACTACAATTTGATATAAGTGTTGTGAAAGAAAAGCACGGGATTTAGTGAGAAAGTCAAAGGTGGAGAACATTAATTTGGATGAGAATGTGGGCCAAGGAAGGCTCTCTGAGGAAATCACACTTGAATTTCAACCAGAAGTATGTGTAGAAATTACTAGAAGATTTGGGGTGAAGGAAGTGTTCTGGGCAGAGAATACTTGCAAAGTCTGTCAAGTAAAAAGTGCTTAAAAAGAGGAAGGACAGCTGGTATGGCTAGAGCATAGCAAATATGGAAAACTGGCTCCAAATGAGATAGGAAAACCAAGATATAGAGAACTAAACAGTTAATGTTCAGGAATTGGTATTATTATTATTTTTTAATCCTCACCCAAGGATATGTTTATTGTGTTTAGAGAGAGAGGGAAGGAGAGAGACAAGAAAGAAACATCAATGTGAGAGAAACATTAGTCAATTGCCTTTCATAGGCCCCCCAACTGGGGATTAAACTCACCACCTAGGTATGTGACCTGAGTGGGGGTAGAACCCACAACCTTTTGGTCCATGGGACAACACTCCAACTAACTGAGCCACCTGGCCAGGGCTTATTTTTGTTTTTAAAGGTAGACATATTCTTTTCTTTTATATTTTATTAATTTATTTTTAGAGAAGGGAAAGGAGGAAGAAAGAGAGGGAGAGAAACATCAATGTGTGGTCGCCTCTCACATGGCCCCCACTGGGGAGCTGGCCCGAAACCCAGGCATGTGCCCCAACTGGGAATTGAACAGGCAACCCTTTGGTTTGTAATCCACACTCAATCCACTGAGCTATGCCAGCCAGGACCCAAGATAGACATATTTTGATTAATACAGCTCTCTGGTAAATTAGAGTATGCATATTTGAATCATCATCAAGATTCCCACTTAGAGGAGACTAAGAAAAGAGTAATTTTATTAAAAAAATAAGTCTCTGTCTTCATATTTTTATACATTTTAATAGTGTTGTCTAGTGTACTTTTAGTTATAGAATGTTTAAATTTTTTTCTTTACCTTTGCTATCCAGTTAATTATTTTTGTTAACTTTTACTCTATAATGACTTCCAGATATTCACTTCATTTGTTTTTTCTTATAGTTCTTTTTTCTCACAGCTGCTAAATCTGTCCAGAGTTTTATCACCTCACATATATACTTATTGTGATATCTTCCAGCTAGTATCATTTTTACTTTATTCAAATTATCCTATATACAGGTTCCAGAATAAGTTTTTCTTACATTTCTTTTTATTTTAAACTAATTTTATTTTAAAAAGTTTTGTCTCTACAGGTGTGAAATCACTCATTGCTAAAATTTCCCCTTATGTTGGACATAAAGATTTTTGTTAAATATTTAATTCCTAAAGGATCCATGGATAAAATTCAAAAATTTTGTGAATTTGTATGGGGAAAAATTACATTTTTATTTTCACTAACCTCTAACTGAAAGTTAGTGTTTCCTTATTTGTCTATAAACCACAAAGTAGCAATACTTGTAACTTTATAACCAAAAGAAAACTCAGATATTTTTATTTTACACTACAGTTTGTGGATACCTTAAAATATAATTTATACTTATCACTACTTCAAATTTAAGATATAACTATCCTAACTCTTGTTATTTAATGCATTTATAAAGAAACATGTCAGTGTATTACTATAGCACAAATTTACATTCTAACATTTTAATAACTGTATTTCAATATAGTCAGCTTCCTTTGAAAGTCTATGTATTCTATTTTGTGCACTTAAAAACATTATGCTGAGAAGCTGTCCACAGGCTTTATGAGACTGACAAAGATAAAGGGCCCATATTTTTGTTTCATTTACAGTGCTTGAAAAATTGTGGGCAAAATAAAAATTAAAGAGTAATCAACTAAATACTTTTTAATTATAATGTTTGTCTATACTTTTGATGTAGTCATGTATTATAACCATGTTTTTATAGTTAGCAATTCTTGTTCTTTAAAATATACTTTATGCAGAAGGAATAAGAGATAGTGAAGTTAGTTTAAGTTCAGTTTAAGATCTACTAATGATATCATCCCACACACATTTTATGTCACAGGCATGAACTTATAAAACTTAAAGTTCTTGCTGCCTTTTCAGAACCCATCTACAAATCTATGGTTTTTGTGCAGAAGATCAATCTGAATCAGATAACAATGAGTAGTGGAATATTAAATATTAAAAGAAATGCAATTTGGTTATTTTATTCAGATTGACTTAATTATTTGCCCCCAAAAAAGTCTTGGCCAAATTGCTAATGGCTAGGCAAAAGTAATTGAATTATCATATTAATTTTTGGCCATTAAAATAATTCTTACAACGTATGTGAAAACAGGTTGTCACTTAAGCATTTGTCTACTTCAGTTTCATTCATTTAAAAAATTTATTGGATACTTTTATGTGCAAAGATACAATCTGAGCCACATTATTAACTTAGTATTTTTTTCCACTAAAGTTGCCATAGCCCATCACCAGCATACCACAATTTATATTTTCATGATAGATTATAATATTACCTAAGAATAAGAAAAGAATGGTATGTGGTAATAATACAAAGTTGAAAAGACAGATATTTATTAAGCATTTATATGCCATCAAGTTACAAAAGGATTATCAGGGGACATAAAAAGACAAAGAGGTAAAATAAGACAATGACAAATTGTATTAAGTTGACAAATTCTCCTACAGTTATATCTACAGTGTATTATTAATTTTTACTCAGCAAATTTTTTCAAGATCTGCAAAGTTTAAAAAGTAGAAGAGTCAAACTATATATTCTATTAATGCAATAAATAGACATTGATTATGACACTTATTTCTACTGAACACAGCACATAAAATTAGGTGAAAAGAAAGTGTTTCATCTTTCTTGACTTGTGGAAGGAAGAGATCCTTTAGATTTCTGGATAAGAGGCATAACTAGCAATCCCACAGTGATTTCCGCTATTTCTGGCCATCCGGATATATCCTTGGTCACCAAAGTAGAGGCCCCAGCTTTAAAAAACAAGTAACACAAAATTACAAATGAATACCACATTATCAATTTTTATCTTATTGTTTTTCTCATAAAGTAATCATGTATAAAAACCTGTGAAACAAAATTAGAACAAAATAATATAATAATTTCCTCAGGGTTTTTAGGCAATTTTCAAAGGAAGGTTGGCAGGCTTTTAGTGCTATACAGTATTGATAAATAGACTTACTATGTAAAGAAAACAAACAATATAATGTCCACTCCAAACCATTAATCCCCCTACCTTGTAAATATGCACTCATGCAGAGAAAGAGTATTATTAACCTTTACAATGGGCCCATCTCTAAATGTTTTTGTATAGTAGGATCATAGATGATGATTTTTCTATCAAACTTAAATTCCTATAGAGAATATCAATTAGGAAATATTTTTTGAGCAACTACTATGGAAAAGGCATAGGTCAGGGAATTCTAAAGTAAGCAATAAAAAATGCAGCTCTCAAACAGCTTTTGACCTAGAAAGGGAGCTGAGATAAAACTTTCTGAGTTAAAGCTGTCAATAAATTGAATATGCTGCCTTGAGAGGAGGTGAGCTCACTGGCAATGAACGTGTCAACCAGAGATTTGCGTAACTTGTCAGAGATGTTGGAAAGGGAATTCATGGGTCAGAAAAAGGTTAGAAGGGATCAGTGGTTCTCTCACTTTTTGGTTTCATGGACTTTGAGAATTTCAAAAAACAAAATTGCAGATTAACATAAAGTTACCAATATTCAAATTAGCAAGTACATGCATTAAAAAAAATAACATACTCCTGAATATCACCGTCTTGTAAAAGAAAGGACATTTTAACTGCAAAAACAACATTTAAAAAGATATAATCTCTATTTAAGGATAGTTTTTTGAGTCAAATAAATTTAGATTTATAAAACATTTGCCAAAATACTTCTTTTCACTTTGAAATAGACTAATGAAAAAACATACAAAATCCTTGTAAGAGAAATTATTGCTAAAATTCTTTATGGTTCTGAGATTTAATTGTCTATACAATTAGTTAAAATATGAGGCAGAATTCATTGAGTGCTATAACTAGGATAAAAATAAAAATGTGAAACCGAGAGAATGCTTTTCATTTTTGTATTTGGAGCGCAACAAGAAATCTGGTTGAAAGGGAAATTGGATGTCTTCAAGGGAATAGGGGGAAAAGAGGATAGAAAGGTGGTTTGGGGCCAAAAGCAGACTGGGGAATTTTTCGTTTAATTCTGGAGGCAAAGGGAAGCTGTTGCAAATTTTTGCTCAGGACTCAAAGGAGGGCTGTTTTTGTATGCAGTGAAGGAACTAAGAAATGCTAGTTTATTGCAAGAAGATAAGCAGCATAATTTAAAACAGCTGTGCTCTGTCATGACTGGTGTGGCTCAGTGAGCTGGGCATCATCTGTGGAACTGAAAGGTCACCGGTTCAGTTCCTGGTGAGGGCACATGCCTGGGTTGCAGTTGTGTTTTACCTTTCTCCTTCCAAAAAGAAAGAAATAAAATCTTTTTTAAAAAGTAAAAGAGCTATGCTTTAATAGGCCTTAAATATCCTTTTTATTAGCCATTCACTAGATACTTTGCAGGTCTTATTTTTATCTGTCTTGTACCATTTGAAATGGTTGTCTCCTCTCACCTCACTTCTCTCTTGGCTTTACGATACTAGTTTGTCCTGATTTTCTCTTCTGTCTCTGGTCACTACTTCTAAAACTCTATCATAGGCTCCTTTTTTTTAATCCCTTTGATTATTGCCCTTCCCCTTTGGAATAAAATTAAAACTGCACTGTCACCTTGTATCAACGGATGCAGTCCTTCTTTTAGTATCTGCTTCAATAAGCAAAAGCAATGATAAGAAATTCTGGCTAAGTTATTATCACCATTAATAGCCACAGTTTATTTAGTGTTTACTCTGAGCTAAGTAGCTTAACATATGTTATCTTATTTAATCATCATCCTGTGAGGTATTATCTCCTTTTGACAATAGAGAAATAGTGGTAAAGTGTCCCGCCCCAAGTCACACAGATGGTTAACTGGAAAGCCAGGGTTCAAGTCTAGAATTGTTTTATTTCAAAGCCCACTCTAACTTCTATGCTATGTCCGTCCCTACTTCATTCCTGTGAGTGAGGAGGAATGAAATTCAGACCACAACATCCAGAATCTTGTGTGATTAATATCTTGCTGTCTCTTACCATATAGTTATTTCACTGTTTTAAAGATAGGTAAAAAATTCCAGGTGCACTGAGTTTGGACCTAAGTTCTGATAATGAAAGTTGAATTGAGGCTGTCATTACTACTAGTAGGAATTCAGTCAGTGAGAGATTGGAGCCCCGGATCCATTTAATATTTGCACAACTTACTTTTCCCAGCTTTATAGAGCAAGATCAACTGCCCCACACTTTATAGAAAATCCCAGACATCTTTTTGACCAAGTACTGCTAACCCTCCCTTAAGGAATTCAACTGATTTAAAAAACTCAAGCTGAATAAATATCTAAGAACAAATTCTTGCTTTCAGAACTGTACTCCAATATGCACAGAACATTTTGAGAGCATGTGAAAAAAAAAAAAGGCATTTTACCCAGCCTAAGGATTTTAGTGAGAACTTTGTGGTATAGATGATGCCTGAGCTGGTTCTGTAGGAAAAGAGGAATAAACTGAGGAGGAGAAATGATGTTCCAGGCTGAGGGAACAGCATAACCAAGACACGAAAATATTAAAGATGAAGTTACATAGCTGCATATAGTTCAGTATAACTAGCATGAGAAGTTGAGACAAGTGCCAGGAGTGAGGCTGGCAAGGCAATGGAGACTACAGCATAGACAACTTGTCTTTTCTCCAAGGGAACATTAATTTTACACTGTATGGTACGAAATAGGAGAGCTATAAGCCCAGACTCATATTTTAGACAAACTGGTTTGGAAATAGTGTGAAGGGTGGATCTGAGATTAAAGAAGACCAGTTAGAAGGCTACAGAATAGTCCAGGTAAGAGATGTCTAAACTAGAGCAGTAATAGAAGAAAAGGAGAAGGAACAGAAGGAGGGACAGATATGAGGTACAACTAAGTTGACTTGTTGCTTGATTGGATATGGAAGGGTCTAAGACAAATCCATAGCATCTAATTGGGTGACCGTGTTGTGTGGTGTTGCCATTTAGTGAGATGGGAAGTTCTGGGGAAGGATAATATGGCGAAGAGGGTACATACTGAGTTTGGAGAAACTAAGATACATGTAAGTAGATATGTCCAGATAAATAAGTCTGAAGTTCAGGGCAGAAGTCAGAACTAGAGCTAGAGATTTGAAAGTATATAGTATATAGCAAAAACCCTAAGAATGGAAGTGTGGTACCCAAGAAAAATGTAGAAGAGTCATGGGCAAAGGATGGAGCCCTGGAGGAAAGAAGTATTTGCAAGCTAATTGGAGGAGTAGGTATTCAGAAAGGAGATCAAAAAGGAATGATCAGAGAAGTATAGTAGAAGATCAATCATGAAAACAAAGAGCTGAAGGCATTATAGGAAGTGAAGAAATTATAAGATGTCAGTGTCACGATCATCATCATCATCATCACAAGAAAGCATTTGTTAAGCCTCCTTCTGATTCCTGATTTTAATTAAATATACATCAAAGCACAAATATATTACCTGTTTTTCACAAGCCAGTAGTCTTTTCCATTAAGGTTGCCATAGCCGACCACTAATACACCATGATTCACATGCAGAGTACAGGCTGTGTCATAGTAGACACCTGAGGAGAAAATATTGGTGCAGAAAAGAGTGAGTGGTATGTGACAATGAAGGGCATTTGAAAATGCTATTACTTTTATTCGACTGTTTTGCATGTGAGGCTAGGTTAATTAACAATTTTTAACTATTTAGATTTTATAATTCTTTGCCATCAATGTTGTATTTGTCAGTTTTCTTGCCAAGTTTGGCATAATTTAATCATAATTCCATCAGAAATTTTCTTTGATAAACTGCCAGGATTTTCTAATTATTTTTTAACATATACACAGTTACCGTATTTTTAAAAATTGATTCTAGAGAGAAGGGAAGGGTGAGAAAGAGAGAAGGAGACATCGATCCACTGTTTCACTTATTCATTGATTGCTTCTTATGTGTGTCCTGACCAGGGATCAAACCTGCAACCTTGGTGTTTTGGGACAGCACTCTAACCAACTGAGCTAGCCAGCCAGGGCCTACTGTATTTCTTTGTATATGTTCCTAAGTTGTTTCTTTCATACATTTCCTCTTAAGGTGAGGTTTGGGAAAAATAGTATAGCCGTCTACTTGGTCTAATACCATGCCGCCCCATCAGCGGGTGCCCTCTTGTGCACATTTACTAAGCCCCTCCAGGGCTGTGGAGCCACACAGCACATTTACTGATTCCAGCTGACCTCTTTCAGGCTGTGTGACTTTAGGTAAGTTAACCTGTGTAAGACATCATTTTTTCATCTGTAAAATAGGGTTATTGTGAGGATTAAATGAGATAATGTACAGAAGAACTCATCATAGTACTTGGAATATGGTGTTAGTAAATTTGGGTATTACTTTACTAATTGGAACTGGGTATAAAAAGCATGTATGAAATGAAGGAGTCTGTTTATCCTACTAAAAACATTCAGAGGTGGAGTGATGGGGAAGGATAATATTCTTTCTTATAGTGCAAGGGCAGCATATAACAAGAGGATACTATATCTGAGTCTTTACCACTTTTGTAGAGGAAGAAAGAAGGATGGCTTGCATCTATAGCAACAGACACCGGTCCTTTATTGGCCACAGCTTCTTTCAAGGCTTCTTCGCTGCCTTCAGGAAGTTCAGTATAACGTGAACATGTGGCAGCTCGATATCTTGAGTCATACTGGCATTTTTGATCCTGGGAAAAAAAAAGGTAAAAATCAGATAAAGAAGTATACTTCAACTTCCTTTATAAATCACCAGTATCCTAAGTTTGGATTTCAGATATGTTCTTTCCTCATTTAACCTTTTCAAGTGTCTAAGGTACCTTCCTATTTTTGAAGAAAGAAACATCAAATCTTCCAAAGCCTAACAGTTCCATGTTTCATTAATAGCAGAGGAAATACAGGACTATCTATTGTTTTAAATTGTGGACATCTTCATGCATGCAGAAGTTGCCAGGATAATGCCCCCTCAGACTCTGAGGTGGGTTGTAGGGGTGTACTACATAAAGATTATAAACTCTACACTAGTGCTTTAAAATCTTTTTGGTGACATAATGCATGCAAGATGAGTTGCAGTTGAATGATGGTTTATAACGACCATATAATATGGCAAACAGAGTATATTTTGTGTGGAAAAGGGAAGGTTACCAATTCATGTTGGTTCTTTATAGGAAAAAGAACTTGAAAGAAATAAACCAAAAAAATAGTGGATAAGGTAGGAGGTTTTTGAGTGATTTTTAAATCTTTTCTAAATTTTCTGTAGTATGGCTATATTATTATTGAATAAAATATATTATTGAATAGCATATTCAGTATACTATATTGAATAGTATATTCAATATATTATTGAATAAAATATATAATGAACTTGCAAGGAGGAGGAAGAGAGCATTACTTAGCTTTTTAGTAGGTAGATGAAAGATGTGGTTGATAATCTGAGAATAAGAGTGAGCATGGGAGGGTACAGGACAAAAAGTTTAAATACCAGGCAGATAGATAGAAAGCATTTTAAGGAAAGTTTGCTGAAAATCCATTTTTAAGCATGAATTCTATTTGCTTGTTTAAACCCAAAGTGCCACTGATGAATTAAGAAGGCTACTGCATAAGAAAGAGAATGCTTGAGAATTTAGAATTCCTGAGTGGGCTTCTCACATACATGGCACTGTTTCTCAGGTGATTGTCTTGGTAGTAAGTTTAGTACAATCAGTCAAGGGACATAAGATCACAGGGCAGCACAAAGCATTTGTGACCCACCACGGCTTTGTAGGGATAGGCAGCTTCCGATTCGATGCCGTTGTTGTCGATGATGTATTGGAAGGCCTCTGTCATGAATCCACCATTGCAGCCCATATTTCTATATTTTGTACCTGAGCAATCCACCAGGTTCTGTGCACTCAGAGACACCAGCTTTCCTGTCTTTAGCTTCACCTGTGCTTCCAGGGCCCCCACAGCACTGAAAGCCCAACAAGAACCACAAGAACCCTAAAACAGAAACAAAGTCACAAAGGCAATCGCAGAAAGTCAGTAAGGATGACTTCATAACACAAAGTGGGCAACACCCAACACATCAGCCCTTTCAGTACTTACTGGAAGAGCTCCTGCCACTGCAATTTCCTCTGCTCTTAGACCAGCGATTTTCAACCAGTGTGCCGGAAGAATTTTTAAAACATGCAATACCTGACTATTTAGTCAGGGGCACTGACCTCTTTCCCCTTAGATTGTTAAATAAAACATTATGACAGTCAACACATCAATAGCTATCTGATGTAAATGAATCAAAATTATACCTATCTTTTTGTCAGATCGGCAAAACATCCAGTATATTTTTTCGGTGTACTGCAGAATTTTAGTAATTAGTTTATGTGTACCATGAGAGGAAAAAGGTTGAAAATCGCTGTCTTAGACAATAGGAATGAAGACTAAATACTTGCTTATTCTCTGGACAAGTTCTGACCTTGATAAAGATTTGCAAATGGCTGAGCTCAGAGCATAACTGCCATGTTCAAGTATATTAAGAAACAGTACTTAATCATGCACTGAATCCCAGCCCTCCTCACCCATGAGTAAAGGAAATGGATGCCTACAGTAAAATGGTTTTGAGAGGAGCTTGGGTGATTCCCTTGACCTAAAGTACCCTTCTTCCTGCCAAATGATATCTAAAACATAAGGTTAAAATTTCTTTTAGCTTCAGGACTTTTTAATCAAAAGATATTTTACAAACAGAAAGACACAAGCTGCTTTGGTTCGAAATGTGTGGAGGGCCCAGAGCCCTTTCATAATTGCTCTCATTGTCTTCTCATCCCACCTTGCTCGCTACCAAGAGGAAGCAAATTGAATTTGCTTTTGGCTAAAGCAAAATCATCTATTAAAATGCAAGCACCCAGGGAAAGAAGCTCATTTAATTATTTATAGTCAACACCTAAATATGTAGTTTATCAGACCTTCCCAAACTTTTATTCGGGAGAAGCTGCGGTAAGAAGCCCAAAACGAGTTGAAAAAAAAAATCACTAGGTGGAAAAGAGATTAGCAGTACCATTCACTGCTTCCTTCCTATGTTGTTCATTGATCATGTGCTGGGGCACCTGCTCAGAATACCCTGATCCTTTTTTTTTTTTTTTTTTTTTTTGCAGGTAAACTAAAGGAAATATAAAAACATAGGAACAAAATTTTAAAGCCTGTATTTCTTATTCTAACAATGCAGGCCTACTCATGAATTAATTTGAGTGCTATGATATATAGACCACCCTGAGCTCTAGTTCCTTCCTCTTCTTCAAATCTGAATTTCATAAGTGAGATGCAATGAGAAACTTCCTCTTAGATATTCTCTTAGACACAATACTGTTTCTCAAGCAATTGGCTTGGCGGAGGGTCCAGTGCAGCTGAGGAATAGCATGAGCACTGAAAGTTTGTCTTGACCTGTTTGTACAAAAAATAGTTCACAGTTTTTTGTATAATGTGGCTCTAACCATTGGTGTTCTAAGCATTGTGGGAAATACAAATAAAGTATGACATGTGGTCCTTGCCTTAAAAGAGCTTACAATTTAGTTGGGAAGACAGAATCACAAAAATAACTAGAAAATAACATAAGAGAGATTCACTGCCAATTTATGTATCTAGACTAAGTATTTAAGGAAGAGAGAACTCTACGTGGGGTACAGAGGTCAGGGATGATAATACTCACCTGGTATTTCACTTCAGTAACACACCCTTTGTCTCTCCAGTCCATAGAATCAGGTAATTTCTGATTAGGGTTTGACTTGTAAGTGACATTTCTCTGCCACTGGCTGGGAACTCTCAGAGAACTCATCAAAGACATCACTTCTTCACTGGTCTACAAGGCAAATATATATCTCCTTTCACTTACATCCTGCTTCTCCATATCCTAATAACTGTAACTGCAAATATATTTAACAACTGAGAAAAATTAGTTGTAGTTGTGACCAAAATGGCTGAATTATCTGGGTTTTTTTCTTTACACTTACACTTTGCACTAGTATCCCGGTTAGACATGGGGAAGGAGAAGAAGAAAACTGTAAAAGCTAGAAGTTTTATGGAGATAGAATTTTGTTCAAAGCAAAGCATAGCATAATTTCACTGGTACAATGTATAGACCACCCTGAGCTCTAGTTCCTTCCTCTTCTTCAAACCTGAATTTCTAAGTGAGATGGAGCAAGAAACTTCCATAGGCATATGGAATAATTTTATAGAAGAGCTGTCTAAAAAGTGGACTGAACTACTTTTCCTTGTTAGAAAGAATGACAAAGGAGATTCCTACATTTAAGTGGAAATTTAATCCCTTCCAAGGGGTACTATGGTTCTTTTTTAAAAAATAAGATTTTATTTCAGCCAAATTGACAACATGCTAGGAGCAAGGTCTCAAATGCTCCTGTGATTTTTAATTTTGATAAAGTTCTGCAGGATAGAACAGAATCTAAACATTAATGGGAGATTATTTGCTATATTAAATACCCATATTCCCCAATTAAGGAAGCAGGTGGACCATATTAAATTGTCAGTTTAGACTTACATAAGTATGGTAACTACTCTAAAAGTTTGCGAGTAGTCTTTGGGCAATAATTCCTTAAAAGGAATAGAAGTTTGTGAGTTTAAAAGGAAGAAGAGATTTGTTAAGGAAAGTGGTTACAATAAGACTAAAGGAATCTGTACAAATTCTTGTCTTTAAATTCTACATTATCCTAACTTTGTGCGCATGAAGATAATTTTCCTTTGTCATTTACTTTCAAATTGCTTTTGGAGAGACAGAAATCATGCTTAACAAGACACAAAAGTAGGATCGTTTATAGTTTACCTACCATGTCTCCCAGGTGGTTCATGCCTAGATCGTATGAATGCATTCCCATTGAATGCTCCAGGTTGTGAAGCATCACATATTTTAGATTCTTTTCCCAGATGAGACGCCGTACTCCTTCTTCATTCTAAAATGTAAGGAAAAACAACATAGTTTTACTGAATCCTGCACAAATAAGAGATCAATAATGAAACTAAAATGATTGTGAAGCATTCTACCAAATGTGGATCTGTCTGGGAGCATGCAAATAAATGAATATATTCAATAAAACTGATGATTAATATTATTTTATGATACACATAATGAACTTCCTCAATCTGCTATAAAGTTTTACTGCCTACAAAATACCCTTTGTAGGCAGTAAATCAGTCTTTCTGAGACTTTTTAAAATATCTTTTTTTACCCTCACTTTTGAAAAATAGTTTAACCAGTTATAAAGTTCTCGCTATTGTTCTTAAGTAATTTGAAGATATTTCTCCATTGTCTTCTGGTATTTATTATTACTTCTGTTTTTAAGTTTCTTAACTTTCATGATTCTCTTTGATATTTTGCAGCTTCACTGCATGAGTCTGGGTGTGACTTTATTTCCTCTCTTGGGTACTTCTGATTGAAGGATGCAGGATTTTTTTTTTCATATCTGGAAAATTCTCAACCAGTATCTCTTCAAATATTGCTTCTCTAGCATTCCATCTGCTTCTCCTCTTCAGAAAGTTCTATCAGATATATTTTGGAGCCTCAAACTCTCTTTCATCTCTTTTACTTGTATTTTCATATTTTAAAAAAATTATTATTTTCATATGCTGCATTGTGGGTGAATGCTTCAGTACTATCTTCCAGATTGCCGATTCTATCCAACTCTTTCCAGTCTGGAATTTAAGCCTCTTTTATTGAGTTCTTATTTCAATGATTATACTTTTTACTTTCAAGATTTCTAATTTATTTTACAATTTCTTTTTCATTTACATGGATTTTTTTGCTTTATATATTTTATCTTAAAATTATTTTGGGTTCTATTATTTTAATTTTATCCAGAGTGAATCCATTTTTAAAAAAATTCTCACATGAGGATATATTTATTGATTTGAGAGAGAGAGAGAGAGGAAGAGACATCTATGTGAGAGAGAAACATCGATTGGCTGCCTCCCATAGACTCCCCGACTGGGGATCAAACCTACAACCCACGTATGTACCCTGACTGGGAATCTAACCTACAACCTTTTGGTGTATGGAATGATGCTCCAACCAGCTGAGCCACCTGGCCAGGGCCAGAGTGGATCCATTTTTTCAATTGTTGATTTTCTTGCCCTCCAGGAGGTTCATTTACATTGGACCAATACATGGAATACAATGTACATGGTGCCTCCTAAAATCACTGACCCTTATCCCCACTCCCAAGGCTGTAGTTTCCAGTAAGTGATAACCCAATGAGCAGCCAACATCAACTGTTTTCTGCTTCATTTCAGTGAGTGTTAGAACCCAAACCCAGACCCAGACCCTGCTTCCAGGTAGCAAGTCTAGATGCAGCCCCCTCCCCCTTGGAGCAAGATTTTACAGTTAACCCAGTAGTAGACATGTAAGATGCACTTCCAAAGCACTAGAGAGGAAAAAATGGAATAAGGAAAGATAAATATAATGAAGTATAGGAAAAGAAAAAAAGAAATGAACTTTGAGATAAATAAAGGTAGGATCAATTGAATAAACTAAGGTAGGATACTAATGGAGAGTCACTTTTACTCCTCCTTAGGGAGTGAAGTCATTGAAAAGAGACAGCTTTCATTTAACTGGATAGCGGTGCTACCTGCACATCTAACTCCAGTTGACACTGAAATGAGAGACCTCATCTAAAGGGGAATGGGCGAGGGTGAAGTTGATGATGACCAAGAAAACAACTGAGAGTGCATGTTCTACTCCAAGTATCTTTTTTATAGAAAAATAATACATAGAATAAGTAAATACATAATGTTTGTCTACAAACTCAGAAATATTGTATAGTTACAGGACTTAATTATTTGGAGCACTAGGGCTGAAGTCTTAAAATCAACCAATAAGTATGCTTTGAAATGAAAACCAAAGTACGTAGTGGGAAATGAGAGTCAAGAAACAACATATGGTAGCACTTCTGTGTTCCAGAGACTGAAATAGGGGCCCAGTAGTCCCCAGACATGTACGGTACTCTTTCCCCCTTGGCCTGGGACCTTCACTGCAGTTATTTATTTTGCTTGCTCCCTGGCTTCTATCAATTCTCTCCTCAAATGTCACCTTATATTGAGGCATTCCCTGACCATTATACAGAATAATCACTCCCAGCATCTCCCAGCTATCACCCAAGGCCCTTCCTACCCTCCATGCCTTGCTTTATTTTTTTCTACTGCACTTATCACCACCTAACATAATACATACCTGCTTATTTAGTGACTTATTTCCTGTCTCCCTTATTCAGATATAAGCTCCATAAAAACAAGAACCTTGTTTTGTTTCCTACTGTATCTCTAGTACCAAGAACAGAATCTGGCAAGAAATGTGAACGTAACATTTATTGAAAACACTGCTTGCAATTTAAGAGGGAGAACACACTGAGTACTAGAGTTAAAGCAAATCACTTGAGCGGCCATCCCTCTACCTTTTCCTTGTATTGTTTGCCATAGGTTTTCTTCCAGAGGTCCCAGTGATGGTCCAGCGTGGGATCTTTGTGCAGTTGTGCCATTGCGGAGGAGCACCCCAGGAGCACCCAAACCAGCCATTTCATTCTGTTAAGGGAAAGGTCACATAGGAAGAGTAGCTATTAGCTGCATATATTGACAATGTTTTCCATAATGAAAGTAGGTTTACAGTTGTTAGTATGGAAAATAATGCAATAATAAATAATAATACAAGAAGAAACTGTGTTTTATGTACTCACTCTGTAGTAAACCTACTTTTACCTCACCCTGTATAGACACACAAGGAATAACTTCAGATTTGTGTCTGAAATACCACTTCTAATGCTTAGTAGCACTTTAAAAAGTGGTTTTCAGAAATTTCCTGGTATCTGGTAAACAAAATTTACATCCAAGGCTGGGAATTGTTATATGAAGCAGGGACTTTCCAGGATTTGCAAACAAATCTAATGAAGGGACATCCTCCTTCCTCCTTAAGAGGAAAGCAAACCTTGGAAAAATCTTTTCGCTTCCTAAGTTCTCCTTAACTGGCTTATTTATCCATAACACTTAGAGGTGGTTAAAAGGCAACTCCCGTGTATTTACACCCAAGTGTCATTTTATTTTTTTTAGCTTTTCCTCCCACCAATCAGATTATCTATTTCAAAGGAAGCAATAAACTACTTTTGAAAACACCACTTACATACTTAATACAAAAAGACTTTAACAGAAATTCAGTAACTAGCTCTTTCTCAAACTGGATTCTACTTTCTCTTCCATTTCTTTTTAATTCAAAATGACTGGAATTGTAAACATGTAAATCTTCACATTATATACCAAAGAAAGCTGTTTTAGCCTCAGGCTCAGATGTCCAAGCACACATTAACTTTTCAAAAATAAATTATGTTTTGTCAAAAAAAAAAAAAGAAGAGGCAAACTGAGCGACATGATTTTTTAGTTTACTTCCTGAAACCAAAGATTTAAAACCTGGCAAGCAGAGCAAGCTAAAAGCACAAAGGGTTTAAAGACGAAATGGGAGAAAAAAACCCATAAAGTACGTACATAATGGAACCAGCAGCTGCTCCCATACTTAGAATGCTTGAAGGTGGGCTCTCTCCAAAGATACGAAAGGCAGTGAAGAGACTTTAGCTAAATCTGACTTGAAGAAAATTGGAACTTGTCACATGAGGTATCCACGAAGAGGAAGTGAACTTTCATTTCAGTTTCATTTAAATCTTACTAGATCAGCTGCCTCCAGCCCTCTCCCTACGGTTGTGGAGATAAACTGGGTGCGCTACGCATTAAAGAGCCCCAGAACAAGAGATCAATAGAACCTACACAGCAAAACAGTAGCAGTACTTTACCATTTAATCCCTCACCATTTTGATAATTCACTTTACCTGAAAATACCAGTTTGCAGATGGAAAAATTTAGTTTTGAGGAAATTAGGAGTAAACTTTTGAAATCCCAGATTTCTCCATAATTTCCTAGAAAAAACTCATCTTATTCTCTTTAACATAACTCATCCATGACCTAAGTCTAAGTCTTACTCAGCTATTCCTTCATTTATCAATTCAATATATCTTTATTTAAAGTAATATATGTTAGTATATGTATGGAAAAAAAGAAAACTTGGCCCTGACCTGTGTGCCTCAGTTGGTTGGGCATCGTCCTGCAAAGCTAAAGGTTGCCGATTCGAGTCCCAATCAGGGCACATGCCTCGGTTGTGGGTTCAGTCCTGGTCAGGATGTCTATAATGTTTCTCTCCCACATCAATGTTTCTCTTGCACATTGATGTTTCTCTCACTCTTTCTCCCTTCCTTCCCCTCTTTCTAGAAATAAATAAATAAAATCTTTTTAAAAAATACCTGTATACATTTCACTGCTGAGTGGTTACCTGTGTGGAGGCATTACCTGGGTGGAGGCAGGGACAAGATGGACTATCATTTTTTACAATTTGTACTTATGTAATTACTAATGAGATTGAACATCTTTTCATCCATTTATTGACCATTTGCGTTTTCTGTGAAATGGTGATTCATATCTTTTGTTCATTTTTCTGCTGTATTGTTGCTTTATCTTAGTCACTTACAGGAGTTTTAAAAAGTCTTTGATGGTTCTATATACTAAAAGTATCTTCTCCCTTTCTCCTGTCTTTAACCTTTGCTTATATTTACTTTCTTTACATGAAATTTTAAAACGTTGATGTAAAAAAAAATTTGTTCAGCCCTGGCTGAGTGACTAAGTTGGCTAGAGCATCATTTGCTATAGCAAGGTTGCCATTTCAATCCCCAGTCAGAGCACATACAAGAATCAACCAATGAGTGCATGAATAAATGGAGCAACAAATTGATCTTTCTTTCTCTTCCTCTTTCTCTCTGTCTTCCTCTCCCTTCCCCTCTGTCTCTAAAGTCAATCAATCAATCAACCAATATTTTAAAAAAGAAAAATTTATTCAGTTTTTACCTTATGATCTATGATTTTTGTGTCTTATTTAATTCTAAATTTTTATTGAATTTATTGGGGAGACAATAGTCAACAAAATTATATAGGTATCAGGTGCACAATTCCACAACACATATCTGTACACTGTATTGTGTGTTCACCACCCCATTTTGTTTAATTCTCATAGTCTCCTTCTTTCTCAGATTTATTTATTTTTTCATTTAATCTTTATTGTATTTTTTCCCATTACTGTTTATACCCTTTATACCCCTCTCCCCCAGCAATCATCACACTGTTGTGTCTGAGTTTCTTTTCCTTTTTGTTCAATCCTTCTACCTCCTAACCCCCTCCCCCACCAACTGTCATCCTGCTCTCCATCTATGAGCTGTTCCCATTTTCCTTGTTAGTTTAGTTTGTTCATTAGATTCCACATATGAGTGGAATCATATAGTATTTCTCTTTCTCTAACTGGCTTATTTCACTTAGCATAATGTTCTCCAAGTCCATCCATATTATCACAAAGGCTAAAATTTTCTTCTTTTTTATGGCTGAGTAGTATTCCATTGTGTAAATGTCCTATAGTTGTTTCATACACTCATCTACTAATGGACACTTGGCTGCTTCCATATCTTGGTGATTGTAAATAATGCTGCAATGAACATAGGGGTGCTTATGTTCTTTTGAATTAGTGTTTTGGGTTCCTTCAGATATATTCCCAGAAATGGGATTGCTGGGTCAAAAGGCAGATCCATTTTTAATTTTTTAAGGTATCTCCATACTGCTTTCCACAGTGGCTGCACCAACGTACATTCCCACCAACGGTGCAAAAGGATTCCCCTTTCTCAACATTCCCCTTTCTCAACATCCTCACCAGAGCTTGTTGTTTGTTGATTTATTGGTGATATCCATTCTGACAGGTGTGAGATGATATCTCATTGTGATTTTAATTTGCATTTCTCTGATGAATAGTGACATTGAATATCTTTTCATATGTCTATTGGCCATCTGTATGTCCTCTTTGAATATGTGTTTATTCAGGTCCATTTTTTAATTGGGTTGTTTGGGGGGATCTTTTTGTGTTGAGTTTTGTTCTTTATAAATTTTGCATGTTAACTCGTTTTCAGATGTGTTGGTGAATACATTCTCCCATTCTATCAGTTGTCTTTTTATTTTGTTGTTGATTTCCTTAGCGGTGCAAAAACTTTCTCGTTTGAGTTTGTTGGAGAGACCCACAGGGTCCTAGAATGTGCACAAACCCACCCACTGGGAATCAACACCAGAAGGGCCCAATTTGCTTGTGAGTGGCAGAGGAAGTAACTGAAAGCCAGCAGAGAGCTGAGAAAGCCACATTGTTCCCTCTTGGACCCCTCCCCCACATATAATGACACAACTCAGCAATGTGGGATGCCCTGCCCTGCGGAATACCTAAGGCTCTACCACTTACAACATAACAGGCATGCACAGACAAAAAAATATGGCCCAGATGAAAGAACAGACCAAAGCTCCAGAAAAAATAAAACTGAGTGATAAAGAGATAGCCAACCTATCAGATTCAGAGTTTGAAACACTGGTAATCAGGATGCCCACCAGAAATGGTTGAGTATGGTTGCAAAATAGAGGAGGAAGGGCAGGCTATGAAAAGTGAAATAAAGGAAAATGTACAGGGAGTCAACAGTGAAGGGAAGGAAGCTGGGACTCAAATCAATGGTCTGGACCAGACGAAGAAATAAACATTCAACCAGAACAGAACAAAGAAATAAGAATTCAAAAAAAAAATGAGGAGAGGCTTAGGAACCTCCAAGACAACTTTAAACATCCAAATCATAAGGGTGCCAGAAGGAGAAGAGGAAGACCAAGAAATTGAAAATTTATATGAAAAAATAATGAAGGAGAACTTCCCCAATCTGGTGAAGGAAATAGAAATGTAAGCTCAGGAAGCTCAGAGAGTCCCAAAGAGGTTGGACCCAAGGAAGCACACACCAAGGCACATCATAATTAAGTTATCTATGATTAAAGATAAGGAGAGAATCTTAAAAGCAGCAAGAGAAAAGGAGACAGTTACCTACAAAGGAGTTCCCATCAGACTGTCAGCTGATTTCTCAAAAGAAACCTTGCAGGCAAAATGGGACTGGAAAGAAGTATTCACAGTCATGAAAGGCAAGGACCTCCATCCAAGATTATTCTATCCAGCAAAGCTATCATTTAGAATGGAAGGGCAGATAAAGTGCTTTCCAGATAAGGTTAAGTTAAAGAAATTCATCATTACCAAGCACTTATTATATGAAATGTTATCTAAGAAAAACAAGATAAAAAATACAAACAGTGAAATGATAACAAACTCACAATTATCAACAACGGAACCTACAAAAACAAAAACAAACTAAGCAAACAGCTAGAATAGGAACAGATTCAGAGAAATAGAGATCACATGGAGGGTTATCAGCAGGGAGTGGGAGGAGGGAGAATGGGGGAAAAGGTACAGGGAATAAGAAGCATAAATGGTAGGTACAAACTAGATGGGGGGGAAGTCAAGAATAGTATAGGAAATGTAGAAGCTAAAGAACTTACATGTATGAACCATGGACATGAACTAAAGAGCGGGAATGCAGGTTGGAGGGGGTGTGCAGGGCGGAAGGGAATAAAGGGGGGGAAATGGGACAACTGTAATAGCATAATCAATGAAATATATTAAAATAATAAATCTGAAAAAAAAGACAGTAGCATGGGAAATGTAGAAGCCAAAGAACTTATATGTACAACCCATGGACATGAACTAAGGTGGGGAGGGAATACTGGTGGGAGGGGTGTACAGGGCAGTGGGGAATAAAAGGGAGAAAAAATGGAACAGCTGTAATAACATGATCAATAAAATATTAAAAATTAAGAGAAAAAAGAAACTTCAACGTTTGTTTGACTCTCAAGCGCCCCCAAATGGGGATGTAGGCCACAACCCAGGCAAGTACCCTGACTTGGAATTGAGCCAGTGACCTTTTGGTTCACAGGATGGCACTCAATACACTGAGCCACACCAGCTAGGGCCCATTTGGCTTTTTTTAAGAAAAGATTTTTATTGTGGAAAATTTAAACATATGTAATATAAAAGTAGAGATCATAGTAAAATGAGCTCCCTTAAAACCCTTATCCTCCTTCTACCATTATCAATACATGGCTAACCTTATTTTATTTATACTCCCACTACTCAGATTATTTTGAAGTAAATCCTAGAAATCAGATTATTTCATATTTAAATATTCCAGTATGATAAAGACTCTTAAATCAATATAACCACAATACTGGTATCACATCTAGAATAAATTAACAATAATTTCTTAATTTCATCAAACATAATGTTAATATTTACCTTTTCTCATCTTATACATGTTAAAAATAGTTTAAATTGAGATACAAATGAAGTCCATACTTTGCAAAACCATTGAGTTATTTTTGTATCAATATGAATTTATGGATTTAACTATATTTTATGTGTTTCAATCCACTGCAGTTTTATCTTTATTGATACTCATGTTGTCCCATCTTTGGTCAATGGGAACTTATTCAAATTCACTTCTGAGTCCCGAGTCCCTGCATTTGGCATGACAGTAGTACTCTTTAGCAGCCTCTTTTCTTTCTAGTATGACAGCTATTGCAGGTTTATCTTGAACAATTCCTGCTCCAGACCTGGAATCAGCCATTTCACCAGGAGATCTCTTTCCTTTTAGTGGAAATAAAGCTTAGATACCATAATCTAGGCACCAGGAGTGTCACTGATACCAGATTGAACTTTATTTGTCATCCTTCAATAGACAGAGCTACGGAATTTTATATGAATATATATATATGAATAAATTAAATGGATCCCAAGCTCATATTGATATTTCAAGTATAATTTCAAGACTATACAGTTTTTAACCAAACTTTATCAGTCTTGTATCTGTACCTCTTTTCAAACATACTGAAAATTCCAGTTTTCTAAAATACTAACATAAGTACTCCTTAATTTATCCTATACTGTTTCAGAATAACAATACCAAGTCTACTAGCAGTAGATTATTACTGAGAGCAGTTTCAAGATTTCAAAGGGGAACAGATATCCTCCCTACCCCCCACTTTGGGCCATATTCCACTAAAGATGTAAGTCAATCACTGTATTTTGAAGTCACTTGGAATAGTTCCCTCTGTCATTATGCCACCACCTGTGTACACCATTTTATTCATTTATTTCATTTTACTTCAGTTTTTAGGGATTTTTTCAAATGTATATAATTATGCAAAACATTTATATGAATCCAAAGCCAAACCAAGAAAATGAAGTATATTCAAGAAACCTAGCCATTAGTTCTCTCAAAACTATTCCCTTCCTTTCTTGACAGTAGGTAGTCATTTAGACCATTCATACTTTATATTCCCATTTAAAAAAAATAAAATATACATGTATTAGCATTCTTCCTTGCTTAAGTCCACTATATTATACATACTTTTCTCCACCTTGTTTTTCCCCCCACTTAGCATTGTGTTAATAAAAAAATTTAATACTTTGAAACAGGCAAAAGAGTCTCAGGTGCCCTTCAGCGGAGTGTGGGCATTGTCTAACGGACCTTGAAGTGGGTAGGATTTTCTGACTATAAAGATGTACAACTTTGTTTGACTTTCTATTGGCAAAGCTATTTCACAACTTTGTAGGGGTAGAGTGAATTTGAAAAAAACTAATAACTATGCAAATTATTCCTTTACATAGCAATGCAAATGAATTTTGTCTAGTAGATTCCACTGAATAGAGAATGTAAAGAGCTGTCACTTAAATTCTTATTTAAACCAGTTTTAATACCTTACTGATTACTTATTAATTAATGAGTTGAATAAATCTTTGACACATGCTAATTTTCATTTGTACAAGAATCATGTTTTCAACTTTTTGTAAATTATACTTTAGCAAATAAGTCCTGAAAATAACTCCATAGGAGTATACATAGTCCTCATTTTTGGCCATCTAGCATCTTTTGAGCAATCTTCTTATGTTTGGAAAATTTCCCAAAATTTTGCTTCTGCTTCCATTGCTATTAAGGCACCAAAATGTGACCTAGAGTTTGCCAACCGGACACACCCACATTCGACATCATTGTGAGTGGGTATGTGAGGAAGGAGGCCCATGTGAATCTGCCTTTTGGCAAGGATGGTAGAGGAGGTGAGCAGCAGCAGATCTGGTGTCTAGTTCCCCAGCGTCACTTGTGTGAGTTGTAGCGTTCACGTCAAACATGTGTCTGTTCAGGAGCGTTCTAGGTTGAGCCTCTCTCTGTGTGTGGTTCAAATAACGTTCTGGTTTGATAATCTCCAAGCCTGCCTGACTTTCTGGTCTTCCCAGAGATTTTGTGAGCTTCCCACCATGTTAAAGTAAATTGCAGTACCCAGATAGATTAACCTAATCATGACTTCTATGGGTGTGGAGAGTGTGGAGAAACGAGGGCTTGGTCTCACAGGTGGATTGGACAGGTGTTTTTCCTAGATTGTGACCAGAAGAAACTTGAGAAGAAAGCTATGTGGGACCCTTTACTTCAGATTATCTTTTTCTCTGCCCTTCTTTTACACAGCTGATACCATTACCTGATTTTTTTGCTTGTAGCCTTGGCACTTTATATGTACTCACACCTCCAGAACATATACAGTTCAACTTCCTTAATGAGGAAATGTGTATGAAAACAAATCCTTTTCAACAAGATGAAAAATGTACACAACTTTTTCAAGAAGGGTCCATATTTTTTTTGTGGGTTTTTTTTCAGTCATTATTTCTCTCACTGACAGGATCTATAAACCTACACCTAGTTCAGAGCATGACTTGGTAATTGGGCAACAGATAAACACTTTTCTGCCTTTATTCTTGGATATTGCCTAAATGGAACTTA
Organism: Anoura caudifer; assembly: GCA_004027475.1. Taxonomy (NCBI): domain Eukaryota; kingdom Metazoa; phylum Chordata; class Mammalia; order Chiroptera; family Phyllostomidae; genus Anoura; species Anoura caudifer. Next base: position 18,599 of record PVKU01009938.1, on the reverse strand, counting down.
GAGAGGCTTGTCCAAAACTATCGTGGAAGTAAGTGGTAGAACTGGAACTCAAAGTTCACACTCTTTTCAACACTCCTTGCTGCCTGGACTAGATATTGTATTTCACACTGGGCTGGAGCAGTAATGTCCTGGAGCTGGCTCCTCCCAGTATTGGCTCATGAGAACGACTTGTGCCCATTTCTTCCTAACTCTCCCTTCAATGGCATTACATTGGTAGCTTGAAATGAGCCACTACGGAAAAAATAGCCCCACCCTCCTATTTTTCCCGGAGATGGCAAGTTTTATTTTGTCTTGTCTGGATAGAGGTTTGATTTGCTCTCACATGGTCCAGGGTAGAGAGAGACTTGGAGAAAGTATAAGAGGTGGAGGTCTATTTAATGTAATCATCCGCCTCATTTTCCTCTTCACCAACAGAGAGAGAAGCATACTTGCTTGGAAGCTGGATTTTCTTGAGATTTCTTGGCTCAGGTGCAGATCAGGAATCTTGATCTTTTTGAGATCTTTCCCATCTGACTCCTTCCAGTGATCTTTGTTCTCTCCATCTCCTGGACAGTGGCTGGGGTTCCCACTTTGGCCCTTTGGGACACACACTCTAGCTACTTTATTTTCATCTTTCCTTGCTGGACCTCACTCAGGCGGTTGAGCTGGAGCTACTTTCTCCCCACCACTCATAGGGGATTGCTTCTCTGGGTCTGAGCTCTGGGATGGAGCAGGAGGATGAGAACTTCGCCTCACCCAAGCATTCTCCTTTGGTGGAGGGGCTGGCATTATGTACAGAGGCTGCTTGTGTTTGGGGGGCTTAGAAGTTGGAGGGTGACAGTCTTCCTCTTTACTGAGTGTTTCATTTGCTAGAGACTTCTCTCCTTCGGGCATCCTGGTCTGACTTCTGCCCGATGTGGCTGAGTTCCTCGTCTGTGAGGACTCACTGCCTGTCCTTGACTGTTCCCTTCCTGAGTTTGTTCACTTCACCAGCTTCGGTGTCCCTCCCAGGCCGCCGTTCTGGTTTGGCCCGTCCAGCTGATGCTGCAACTTCTGTTTCTGCTGTAGCCACTCCTCTACTTCTCATTCTCTAGCAGCTGTGACAGCAGGCCTCATCCCTCCAAAGGCAGGGGCTGCTCCGCTAGACTGGGAGGTGCTAGCAGAGAAATCATCTTCCTTAGGTGTGCCGCAAGGCTTTAGATTCAGTTTGGGTCTTTATGGGGGCATCGGGGAGGCTTTATCATCTGCCTATGATCAACAGGAGAGTAATCAATCATCTCTGGAATGCCACTTCCAATCATCACATCTGCCATATCCATCCTCCTAGTGGTCCCTGCCTCCTCTGTAATCCTCATCCCTATGGTACCTGCTACCAAATGCTCTTCTGCCACTGCCTATCCTGGAATCACAGCCTCTGCCATAACCTCTGTTGCCTCTGTCATAACGATCTGGCCACCGTTATCGATCCATATCCCAGCATGAGCCATCATGATAATTGTCTCGATCCCCAACACGCTATCAGTCTGAATCATAGTGATCTCGATGCTTGTCTCCAATGCTATCATCACCTCTTCTAGGTGGGTAGCGATCAGAGCTCTCTGTGGCAGGACGGGACCTCCAGTCTGTATCTGTTTTGTCAGAATCCCAATTTCTATCTCGGAGGAAAGAATGATGATCCCTGTCTTCATTTTGGGCTTGATCAGCAATATCCCCTCGAATTCTCCTGGTACTTAGAAACTCTTTATTGAGAATCAGGGCATTGAACAAGGAATCCAGGTCCTCAAACTCAGCATAACCAAAACCTTTCAGCATTTCTGGATTGCTAGGTTCATGTGGCAAACACACTGAACTGATATTTAATCCTCTAAAGAACTTCTTAATGGAGCCCTGGCTCGTGTACCTTAGTGGATTGAGTGCCAGTTTGTGAACCAAAAGATTGCTGGTTCAATTCCCAGTCAGGGCACATGCCTGGGTTTCAGACCAGGTTCCCAGTTGGGGCCCTGTGAGAGGCAGCCTATCAATGTATCTCTCTCACACACATTGTTTTTCTCCCTCTCTTTCTCCCTCCCTTCCCTTGAGGGCCCTGTCAACATTGGGCTCAGGAGCAGTGGGTAGGATGGACCGGCCAATTGAATGTGCCTTATACACTCATCAGCGTTGCTGTGCCAACCTGGTTGAAACATCTCCTTCCAAGTCGGAACCAGCTAAGCTGATTAGTTTGGCAACATAGGTGCTTTCTCCACCAGTCCCTCCATCCTCAGCCAGAAAGGGGGATTCTTTGCTGAGGCCCCCCTATTGGGAGAGGGAGAGAATGCAAAGGTACACCCCTTCTTCCGAAGAGCCAGTTAAATACCAGCATATAACTTCTCTGGAATGACCTCCTCAGAAGGCATTGAATGTGTTTATTTTGGGTTCCTTTCTCTTTGAATCTATCTTATTTTGTTGAAGACTTGCATTGTGATATTGGCCTGAATTCGTATTGTTCTCTTTCAGATTTCAGAGTCATAAAATTTGAAGAAAATATTAGAAACTCAGGTTTGCTATCCTTTTGGTGTATCAAACTAGAACATTTAAAAATTAGTTTCCAAAAAATCCAATATATCAATGTAACTACATGAAGTGTAAAGTGCTGTGTAAATACTAGTATCACATATATGTAACTTAGTCCATAAACTCTTGTACAAAGAAATCTATTTTTAAATTTTTCTTCAAATTTTCTTGGTTGGATGCTGAGTGTCCATGGTAACCCCCAGTCTGGTGACTTTGCTGCCCAATGGGTGGGGGAGGGGCATTAGTTTCTATACCCATCATCATTTCTAAATTGAATGAGCATTTTAATACCAAAAAAAGTGGTAGGAATGAACTAATCTCAGAATTTAGAAGTTGAATATATTTAGTTTTAGGAAAAACTCATTCTATTGTCCATATTTTAATCATTTAACTGAAGTCTAATGAAAATATTACCAAGGATAAAGATCCCACAAGTCAGGGATTTTTTCCCTCTTTTCAGATATATCTCAAGCACCTAGAATAGTAGCTAGCACATAGTAGGTACTCAGCTAATATTTAATGAAAGAATGGAGCACTTGCACTAATCTGAGGACCACAGTTTGTCTACCCTTTGGGTATAAGATACACAAGTTGGCATCTTTTGTAGCCAGGCAGTTAACACATTTGAAGCACTTAAGAAGGAATGAAAGGAAAAAATTTTGTGACTCCTATCTTAGTTTGCTAAACTCCATTTGGAAGGTATAGGAGACATGCTAAAGATAACTTAATATCAAATTGGATGCTCTAGTCTTTTAAGAGAACTGTGTAGTACCTTTATTTTAGGTATTAGAAATGGCTTTGCTAGAAATTGGAGAGCCTTTCCATGGTCCAGTACTTTCCCTAGGACTCAGGAGTACACTGAGATTGAAAGCCTGCAAAGACATAATAGAAGGAGTAGGATTCTGAAGCTTCCACTGATGGTAATTCTATTGTTAGGGACATTGAGAACATCAATTGCAGCTGCATCTACCTGTGAGGTGGTGGTAGCAGTAGTACCCTTTATTCCACAGATGAGAAAACTGGGACCAAGAGAGGCTTGTCCAGCATCACTGTGGAAATAAGCAGTGGAAACGTGGGCATTGTGCTGCAAGCGTTAGAAACAGGAAGTGTGAGCACCGAGCCCGTGAGTGATCAGCTTTCCTTTATACCATTTCTCCTTTTCACATCCTGCCAGATTTGGTAAATCAGCACAGCCCTCTGGGTGAGGTACTAGGTGCTTGTACCCAATAGTGACAGAAAAAGTAGAGGATGTGAAAGCATCTCAGGCGGTGTTAAGGTTGAAGACGAATGACAGTTGCTTTGTTTTATTAGTGAAGTTTAAGTGCAAGCCCAGTGACATCCTTCTTCAATTTAGTGTGTTTTCAAGCCTGTACATACAGATGCCAACCTGCAAAGAGTTGTGTTCTAAAAGATTTGTAGGGAAACTTTTCAGACCAAGAATACAAGGTTTGTCCAGAAAGCATCTAGCCATGTGATATGAAAAATGGAGACATTTATTGAAGAAGATACAAGATACATTGTACATAAGACAATGACACCTTATTCCCTTCCGAGTAGGCATCTTGGGACCTCACACAGTTCTCCCAATTGCCATCAGCTGCTCCGTCATATTTTCCTGAATCTCATTGATGGTCTAAAATCTCTTCCCTTTCAGGGGTGATTTTAGTTTTGGGAAAAGCCAGAAGTCTCAGGGCACCAAATCTGGGCTGTAGAGGGGGCTGAGTCACCTGGGTGATTTGATGTTTCACCAAAAAACTCTGCAATAGGTGTGATGTATGATCAAGTGTGTTGTTGTGATGAAGCTGCCAATCACCAGTTGCCCATAACTATGGCCCTCTCAATCATCCAAATAGTTTCCATAGAGGAATGTTCAAGCTTAACACAAAATTTGATGCATTATTTGTTGCTCTACTTGCTCAATCACTTTGAATGTGACAGCCACACAGTACACATGCTCACTCAAGGGCATCTACTGCCCACACTGACTAGTACAGTGAGGGCATCACTGTTCACGCATGCTCATTCCAGTCCACACTCCTTGGCTGCCAGGTTACATCGATGTCATGCAAACTGTTCCTGTTATATTAACAATGGCTGGACTTCATCAGGACAGACCTCATAAACTCTCACAGAGAAGTGTTATAAAGTAGTGATTAGTTTCCCAGACAAGCCTACAAAAGCCTATCTCGATGCAGACACTGACCTGCAGTGTCTGTGGCATTATGGATGAGACGAGATACATTCACACAGACCACCGAGTGCTGTGGAGGAAAAGGGACAGCGCAACTTCTCTCTCAAGAGGAGGGTGCCACTACCCTTGCCTTGACAAGCTTTTATTTGGTACAGGTAAAGCTCATCAATCATTGCCAGGCAGTAAGGAACAAACAATAGATAACATACAAAGAACTCCCAGGGCCTATTTTGAGTCAGGGTCAGATAGCTAAAGGGCCATAAAACTTTGAGGAACAAATTCACTTCCTGCTTGGACCCTTATTATTTAGTTGAGAGCATTCTAAACAAAGCAGGTTTCACAGGATTTTACATATTCTTTCTTAGGCTTGATTGCCCTTGGGAACCCGCCCTTTCCAGCACAGGGCTGCACCCACCACCAGGATTGTTTCAGGCTTAAGTCAGGCAGGGAAAGTAAGGCAGCCAAGAGATTAGGAGACTTCTCAAAGACAGAATGAGGACTCAAGCTGTGTCAAAACCAAGGGGTGGGGTCCATCACCCCTTTTCTGTAGCCCCTAAGTCCTTCCCTGAGGGCCTCCCATGATCATACCTGTCTTAGGTTGTCCCTTCCTTGAGGAATCTTACCTGTCATTGGCTACCTGATCGAGCATTGAGGGCCAGGCCAGGTGAAGTAAACGGAGCAAAGGCAGTGCCCCTGCCAGAGAGATAAGCTTCGTCTCCTTAGTGGCTTATGGTCTGAAGGTCACTCACTTAGCCTTAGCCATGGGGGGTCACAGCTCCTGAAACCAGGCAGGGCTGTTTCCAACAGCATCTAGCCCATAATGTAGCTGAAAAATTATACTTATAAAAAACACTACTGTAAACATAATAGCTGACTTCAATTATACTTATTTCAACAGCTCCTAGGACTGCACCTCCATAACCTGAGTCTTAGATCTGAATCTAATTCTCATTAGTAACAGTGGTAGCAAACACTAATATTGTAAATACTTTAACCAGATGCCATCCTAAGCACTTTAAATATATTCATACATTTAATCAGCACAATAATCCTGTAAGGTAGGTATTATTAGTATTTTCTTTATTTTACAAATCCCTAGCTTTGCCCGAGGTTACACTGCTAGTAAATGGAGGGAGGAAGGATTAGGATCCAGGCAGTCTGGAAGCAGAGTTCGTGCTTTTAACCACCACAATATGTCCATTTCACTGAAATATAATTGGATTTGCCCTGACTGGTGTGTCTCAGTGGGTTGGGTCACGTTTTGCAAACTGAAAAGTATCCAGTCGCCAGTTGGGGATGTGTGACAGGGTCCGCTGGATGTTTATCTCACACATCGATGTTTCTCTCCCTCTCTTTCTGACTCCCTTCCCCTCTCTCTAAAAACAAATAATCTGTAAAAATTTTTAAAAAACCAAAATATTTTAATTAAATATTTTATTGTTGCTCTATTACAGTTGTCCCAATTTTTGCCCCTTTGTTCTCCTCTGTCCAGCCCATGCTTGCTCCCACAGTCAGTTCCCACCCTGTTGTCCATGTCCTTGGGTCATTCATACATGTTCCTTGTCTCATCCCTTTCTCCTTTTTTCCACCATTATCCCCCTCCCACTTCCCCATGATCCCTGTCAGTCTGTTCCTTGTTTTCATGCCTCTGGTTCTATTTCATTTGGTTGTTTGTTTTGTTCATTAGGTTCCTCTTATAGGTGAGATCATGTGGTATTTGTCTTTCACCACCTGGCTTATTTCACTTAGCATAATATTCTCCAGTTCCATCCATGCTGTCCTAAAAGGTAGGAGTTCCTTCTTTCTGCTGCATAGTATTCCATTGTGTAAATGTGCCACTGTTCTTTGATCTATTCATTTACTGATGTGCACTTAGGCTGTTTCTAGCACTTGGCTATAGTAAATAACACTGCTATGAACATAGGGGTGCATAGGTTCTTTTGAATTGCTGTTTCAGGATTCGTAGTGTATAACCGCAGCAGTGGGATCACTGGGTCAAAAGGCAGTTCCATTTTTAGTTTTTTGAGGAAATTCCACACTGTTTTCCACAGTGGCTGCACCAACCAGTCTGCATTCCCATCAACAGTGCACTGGGGTTCCCTTTTCTCCTCTTCCTGGCCAGCACTTGTTTGTTGATTTATTAATGATGGCCATTCTGACTGATGTGAGGTGGTATCTCATTGTGGTTTAATTTGTGTCTCTCTGATAGCTAGTGATGCTGAGCATCCTTTCATATGTCTATGAGCCATATGTATGCCATCCATGGAGAAGTGTCTATTCAGGTCTTTTGCCCATTTTTTAATTGGATTGTTTGTCTTCCTGGTATTGAGTCATATGAGTTCTTTATTTATTTTGGAGATCAAACTCTTGACTGAGGTATCATTGGCAAATATGTTTTCCCATATGGTCGGTTCCCTTTTCATTTTGATGATGGTTTCTTTAGCTGTGCAGAAGCTTTTTAATTTGATGTAGTTCCATTTGTTTATTTTTTCCTTTATTTCCCTTGCCCGAGGAGATATATTGGCAAAAATATTGCTGCATGGGATATCTGAAATTTTACTGCCTATGTTTTCCTCTAGGATTTTTATGGTGTCACAACTTATATTTAAGTCTTTTATTTCTATATTCAGTTTATTCTGGTATAAGTTGGTGGTCTAGTTTCATTTTTAAGCATATACCTGCCCAGATCTCCCAACACCATTTATCGAAGAGGCTAATTTTACTTCATTGTATGCTCATGACCCTTTTGTCAAATACTAATTGACCATAGAGACATGGGTTTATTTCTGGGCTCTCTGTTCTGTTCCATTGATCTTTGTGTCTGTTCTACTGTTTTGATAAAAACAAAAATATAAAAAAAAATAAAATATAAAACATAAGTGGTTTATTTTTCATATCAATCTTTGTTTCAATAGGGGGAGAGAAAACCTGATTGATTCTGGAGGATGTTTGTGTGGCAGGGGATAGTATACTTCCTAGGCTAACACAGAACCTGGCATAGAGTCGGTGCTCAGAAAATATTTTTTGCTTGAGCCAGAGTGATAAATTAGGACAATTTTGAGTGATGGGGAGCTTAGGGGCCCATTTTTGTAAACTTTGTAAGTTTAAACTGGAATGATAAAATATTGCATAGAAAATCCAGATGGAATTTCCTATTGAGCCTAGCAAGGTGCTGACCTTCCCCTGGTTAAATGCATAATCTCGTCATCACAGTTCCACCTGCAATAGTACTCAAGAATTTAATCTGCCCCAGTGAGTCTGCACTGCTTTGTTAAGTCTTTGAGGCCTTCAGGTAGATGCTTTTTATATATTTCCAGTTTTCTCTTGTCTTCAGTGGAAGTTTGTCTGAATCACCAACCTGGAAGGGAAAATCCCTGGTTCACTATTTTATCACTCCCCCACCACCTGTAGAACAGTGTTTTCCAATAGAAACATAATGCAAACAGCATAGTATGTTTAGTTTTCTGGTAGCCATGTTTTAAAAGTTAAAAAATTAAAACAAGTAACATTAATTTAAAATTCTTTCATTTAACTCAGTACATTCAAAGTATTGTCATTTCAATACATAAACAAGAAATCATTGAGATTCTTTTTTGTACTGTCTTCAAAATACAGTTGCATATTTTACACTTTCAGCAGACCTCAACTGGGACTAGCCACATTTCAAGCTCAGTAGCCACTTGTGATTTGTGGCTAACCACATTGGACCACATAGGTCTAACCCCTCCTAAAACAGAGATCTGATCAAAATATTTCCTGTCTCAAAAATCTTCAATGACTTTGTATTGCCTACTAATTTAAAAGCAAGTTTTTACCCTGGTTTTCCAGATTCTGTACAAAGAAAGAAAAAAAAAAAAAGCATTACCTCGGACTTCCAATTTTCAGTTTGACCAAAAACTGCTCTCAAAATTGGAGACTCACAGGTGAATACAGACGATTGCCCTTAATTCATTGCTGGTGGAATGCAAATTAAGAAAGCCACTTGGGAAGATGATTTGTCTATTTCTCATAAAACTAAACATGCTTCACCATATAATCCAGAAATTGAGCTCCCCAAAAGTTAAAAACTTATGTCCACACAGAAATCTGAAGACAAATACTTATAACTGCTTTGTTCATATTTGCCAAAACTTGGAGGGAACTAAGATGTCCTTCAGTGGGTGAATGTATAAATAAACTGTGGTACACCCAGACAATGAAATATTATTTGGCACTAAAAGGAAACAAACGATCAAACCATGAAAAGATATGGAGGGACCTTAAATGCACATTGCTCAGTGAAAGAAGCCAATCTGAAAAGGCTACACATTGTACAAGTCCAAAACAAGGCAAAACTTTGACGACAGTAAAAAGTCAGTGTTTGGCTGGGGTTGCAGGAGGAGGGGTGAATAGGCAGAGCACAGAGGATTTTTAGGGCAGTGAAACTACTTTGTATGATACTAAAATGGTGGATACATTTCATTATACATATGTCCAAACTCTTGGAATGTACAACACCAAGAGTGAACCCTAACGTGAACTGCGGACTTGAGGTGATAATGATATGCTAATGTGGGTTCATCAGGTGGAACAAATGGACCACTCTGATGGGGGATGCTGATAATGGGGGAGGCTATGCATGTTTGGGGGCAGAGAGTATATGGGAAATGTCCATACCTTCTACTCAATTTTGTTGTGAACCTAAAACTGCTCTACAAAAAATTAAATCCATTTTTTTGAAAAAGTATTAACCTATGCTTCTTAGCTTTAACTTCACTATTGCCATAGACTAAAGGTTTGAGTTACCCCCAACCCCGCAACAATCCAAATTCAGATTTTGAGACCTAATCCCCAGTGTGTTGGTATTCGTATGTGGGGCCTTTGGTAGGTGATTAGGTCACAACGGTAAAGCCCTTATGCATGAGATTAGTGCCCTTACAAAGAGGCCCCAGAGGGCTCCCTTGGCTCTTCTGCCATGTGAAGCCACAGACAAAAGATAGACATCTATGAACCAGGAAAGGTTCTCATGGAGCACTGAATTTTCTAGAATCTTGATCTTGGATTTCCCAGCCACCTGAACTGTGAGAAACAAATTTCTGTTGTTTCTAATCCTCCCAGTTTGTTATATTGCTCTAGCAGCCCAAACAGACTAAGACACCCATCCTCACACATAAACCCTGTGCTCAAAGCAACTGGTTTCCATGTTTTCAGAACATCCACACTTATCCTCTGCACTTCCTACTCACTTTATTATTATAATAGCCCCAGCTAACAATTGTTGGACACCAATTTTATGCCAATGAATACATATTGCCATACTTTGCCATGATAATGTGCACTTATTTGCCCAAGTTTCTGAGGGAAAAATAAGGATGCACATTATACATGGGTATAATGATTACATACCATGGGCATAATAATGGGTATCATGAACCCAGTTTTAAAAGTCGTGTTTTCCCAACAGTATTATTTTGTTTCCCATTGTCTTGAACTTCCTTCCCTCATCGCTGCCTCTTGAAATCCTAGTCCTCCTACATGGCCTATCTCCGGAGACACTTCTTTCAAAAAGCCTTTTTTAAATCTCCAGCTGGATGTCTTTTTTTCAGCCTCTACACTTCTTTGAGGCTTTCTTGTGGCAGACTCAGAGATTCTGAGAACAGAGAAATCATCCCCTCAGTTTTCTACCTGGTATTATAATTATTTACTTCTTTGACATACAAGTCTACCTGTTAGTCCCCTGAGTACAGGAGTCATGTATATCTTACTCGACTTTGTATCCTCCACAGTATAGAATGCAATGACAGAGTAGGCACTCAATAAATATTTGCTGACATGGCTTAAATTATTTCAACAGCCTTCAATCCAGTCTACCTTGCAATTTTGTTCTGTACGTCACTGCCAAATTCTACACTGAAGACATATTATGATCACACTATTTTCTACAAATGCTTTCTGTGGTCTGTTGTACTTCCCCATAATCTGGCTCATTCTTAACCAGTTTAGTCAATTTAGAATAGATTTTTTAACTTCTAAACACAGCGGTAGTCAAGCTGGTTTCATGGGCCTCCCACATTGCACTGACTCCCTTCCAGCACAGATGAAGAAATATCTGACTGATGTGGGAAAAGGGAAATGAAAGCAGAATAAGGAAGTCTAGAGCCTTCTCCAGGATTTGAAGTCATCAGCTGTTGGCCTCATGTATCCTGAAAGTTAGCTATTTCAAGTCTCTCCAATTAAACATAAAACATTTAATTTTTAAAATATTTTATTTATTTATTTTTAGAGAGAGGGGAAGGGAGGGAGAAAGAGAGGGAGAGAAACATCAATGTGTGGTTGCCTCTCATGTGGCCCCCACTGGGGACCCGGCCCATAACCCAGGCATGTGCCCTGACTGGGAATTGAACTGGTGACCATTTAGCTTGCAGCCCACCCTCAATCCTCCAAGCTACACCAGCCAGGACTAAAACCTTAAAAAAAAAAAAAAAAAAGACTCTGGCCCTGTCTGAGTAGCTCAGTTGGTTGGAGCATCATCCTATACACCAAAAAGTTGCAGGTTCAATTTCTGGTCAGGGCACATACCTAGGTTGCAAGTTCAATTCCTGGTTGGGTGCATACAGGAGGCAGCTGATCAATGTTTCTCTTTCACATTGATGTTTCTCTCTCTTTCTCTAAAATCAATAAACATATCCTCGGGTGAGGATTTAAAAAAAATTTAAAGGAAAGGTCTTTGAATTTTAAGGAGGATCTGATGCTACTTTTATTCTTTGTTAATTTACCCAAGTGATTAAATTTATGCTGGGAATTTAATAATAGACATTATTTTCAAATTTAAGTAGGCCACTTGTGACTCCATCCAAGATGGTAATTATAGGTAGATATACTGTGCCTCCTTGCACAACCAAAGAAGGACAACAACAAATTTAAAAACAAAAAAAATAACCGGAATTGCCAGAAAATCAAACTGAATGGATGTCTGACAACCAAGGAATTAAAGAAGAAACATTCATCCAGACTGGTAGGAGGGGCAGAGATGGGAAGCCAGGGTGAAGACTTGCATCAAGGCAGCAGCTGGAGGACTGGGGTGGGCAAGTTGGCAGGTAGCAGCTGGCAGCTGGCAGACTGGGCAGACTGTGCAGATAAACCAGGAGGGACAACTGGGAAGTGAGATAGACCACACAACCCAGGGCTCCAATGTGGAGAAATAAAAACTCAAAACCTCTGACTGAAAAAACCTGTGGGGGTTGCAGCAGCACGAGAACTCCCAGCCTCACAGGAGAGTTCACCGGAGAGACCCACAGGGTCCTAGAATGTAAAGAAGCCCACACACCTGGGAATCAGCACCAGAGGGGCCAAATTTGCTTGTGGGTCGCAGAAGAAGTAACTGAAGGTCAGCTGAGAGCTGAGCAAGTGGCATTGTCCCTCTCTGACCTCTCCCCCATGTACAGCATCACAATGCAGCAACATGGGTCACCCTGCCCTGCAGAATACCTAAGGCTCTGTCCCTTACAGCATAACAGGTGTACCAACACACAAAAAATACAGCCCAAATGAAAAAACAGATCAAAGCTCCAGAAAAAATACAACTAAGCAATGAAGAGATAGCCAACCTATCAGATGCAGAGTTCAAAACACTGGTAATCAGGATGTTGACAGAAATGGTTGAGTATGGTCACAAAATAGAGGAAGAAGTGAAGGCTATGCAAAGTGAAATGAAGAGAAATGTACAAGGAACCAACAGTGAAGGGAAGGAACCAGGACTCACATCAATGATTTGGAGCAGAAGGAAGAAACATTCAACCAGAAGAGAATGAAGAAACAAGAATTCAAAAAAATGAGAGGCTTAGGAACCTCCAGGACATCTTTAAATGTCCCAACATCTGAATTATAGGGGTACCAGAAGGGGAAGAGGAAAAGCAACAAGTGGAAAACTTATTTGAACCAGTAATAAAGGAGAACTTCTGCAATCTGGCAAAGGAAATAGACTTCCAGGAAGTCCAGGAATCTCAGAGAGTTCCAAAGAAGTTGGATGCAAGGAAGCACACACCAAGGCACATCATAATTATGTTAGCCAAGATTAAAATGAAGGCAAGAATTCTAGAAGCAGCAAGGGATAAGGGGACAGTCACCTACAAAGGAGTTCCCATCAGACTGTCAGCTGATTTCTCAAAAGAGACCTTCCAGGCAAGAAGGGGCTGGAAAGAAGTATTCCAAGTCATGAAAGTCAAGGACCTACATCCAAGATCTCTCTATCCAGCAAAGCTATCATTTAGAATGGAAAGACAGATAAAGTGCTTCTCAGATAAGGTCAAGTTAAAGGAGTTCATCATCACCAAGTGTTTATTATGTGAAATATCAAAGGGACTTATCTAAGAAAAAGAAGAAAATAAAAAATACGAACAGTAAAACGACAACAAATTCACAACTACCAACAACTGAACCTAAAAAAAAAAACCCCAAAACAAATATGAACTAAGCAAACAACTAGAACAGGAACAGAATCACAGAAATGGAGATCACATGGAGGGTTATCAATGGGCAGGGGACGTGGGGAGAATGGGAGAAAAGGTACAGGGAATAAGGAGCATAAATAGTAGGTAGAAAATAGACAGGGAGAGGTTAAGAATAGTATGGGAAATGGAGAAGCCAAAGAAATTATATGTATGACCCATGGACATGAACTAAGGTGGGGGGAGGAATGTTGGTGGGAAGGGGGTGCAGGGCAGAGGGGGATAAAGGGGGGGGAAATGGGACAACTGTAATAGCATAATCAATAAAATATATTTTCAAAGAATAGCTCACTTGTTACTGACCCTTCTGCCCAAGAAATGCACAAAGGTGAGCTGAGGAATACCAGTATTCCCCTCTTATTCACAGCAGTTATGTTCTGAGACCCCCAGTAGATGCCTGAAACCATGGAGTACCTTACCCTATATAAACACTATGTTTTTTTGCTATACATACATCCTTATGGTAAAGTTTAATTTATAATTAGACACAGTAAAAAATTAAAAATAATAACTCATAAAATAGAATAATTACAGTATACAGTAATATAAGTTATGTGAATGTGATCTCTCTCAAAATATATTTTGTGCTGTACTCACCACTGTTCTTGTGTTGATATGAGATGACACATGATGAGATGCATCAGGGCAATTTTTCATCCAATATTTTTGGCCTGCAGTTGACCACAAGTAACTGAAACAGCAGAAAGTGAAACTGTGGATAAGGGGTAAGAGGGGACTGCTGTGCCCTTAATAAAGTATAGGAGACTAGGAGACTAGAAAATTAATTAACTTAGTGAAAATTCTCCAGTTTATGCCTTCTGAATAAAGAAAATATGATTCTTGAATTACTGGACAAAATAGGAATGTTCAAAATTGAAAATGTGCATTATTTCTAATACTTCCTGTATGGATTATCTGCTTGGTGTGTTATTCATTGGAACTATTTGATCCCAGTAGACATCCCCCATTATCCTGGGTGTTTCTCTCTATCGCCTGGCAGTGGATACTCCAAGAAGGAAGGTTAATTTTACCAAGAAATCAAAACAAGACATAACTAAGGAGTCCTTGGGGTGCCAGAGATAAGGCCTCCTCCCCCAACAAGTATATAACAATCGGTGTGACACCCTTGTGATGTGTTACAATCGATTTGCAAGGTAAGTCACAAGAAATCTGTTAGTAATAATAAAGTACCAAAATTTGCAAGTGATATATTTAAAAATTAACTTGAGCAGATTCAATTTACCTCTGTAATAATATCATGTTGACACACATCCATTCCAACATGCCTTCTGGGAGGGGAAGGGGGAGCTTAGAGATGGCTACCAGAGACTGGCATTGTTGTGTGAAGTGGGCATGCGTCCCACTGGCACATTTTACAGAAATGTAAACAATATCTGTCTTCTTCATGGTGGTGGGAAGAAGTTGAGAACATCTAAGCTAATGGACGCTGGAAATTGTACATGATTTGTTTCTGTTCCCTAGCTTCCATTTCCCCTTCTTGTGGCAATAGCATTCTAATTTTAAAATAGGGACATCCCCATCTCTCTCTCTCTCTCTCTCTCTCTCTCTCTCTCTCTCTCTCTCTCTCTCTCTCTCATACACACACACACACACACACACACACACACACACACACACACACACACTCCTGGGCTTAAGACAGAAGCAACTTTATGCCTAGCTTCAGGGGTGGGTGTAGGTCCCTGGGTTAGCCCACCAAAGCCTTGCATTGCTCTGGCTATAGTGATTTAACAAAAATTGGCTGTGTTAACTAGCAGAAGGAATTGAACGGAATGCTACTGGGACCTGTATTGTCAAAGAAACCTCAAGCCTAGCAGTCTATTGCCTTTCTAAGTTGGCAATTTGTACCATAGCTAAAGCAGTCTGTCTCCAGAAAGAGCATTTATCCCATGCCTACCCCTGGCACAGCCATGAAGAGTAAGCAAGGGACAAGCAATATCATTTAGCAGGAAGAGCCAGTAGGCCATGGTGGTCAAAAAGAAAGATCCCCACAGAGAATAAACCTGGAAGCTCACAGTTGGCTGTCCAAGAAATTCACCCCACTGCCAGGGAGGGAGTCTTCCACATTCCTGACTAGCAGGATGTAAGGTATGCTGTGGGCCAATGGCAACTGTGTAGTATTTTCCACCCATTGTCTCCTTTCCGGAATTAAGCTTTTCATTGTAGTTACCTTGTTTCCTTTTCTCCAAAAGACACATTAGGTACAGATAACTTGAGTTGTAGGTTGTCAGGTCTCAAGGGGTCATTTTATGTACATCTGGTCTTAGAACTGAACACAGTAACCAGCTAAGGTCCTGGGTTGTCTCATTCGGGAGCAGATATTATAAGTACTTTTTTACATTGACTGGTATGAACATTTTTAAGCAACAAAGATTCCCCCTTTACTTCCCTCCCAACAGAATTCTAATTTTGTTTAGACAACTGCCCTCCACAGGGCCATGGGCTGAAATGAAGTCAGAGAGGTAACCCGGGGACAGATCATCCTTGTAGGCCACTTAAGGTTTTAGTGTTATATTCTATATTCACTAAAATACAAGCTCCGCGAGGTCATGGATTTTTGTCACTACTGAATTCTGAGAACAATGCCTAGGTTGATAAAGAAATGAAAGTACAATGGAGTGATGTGACCTGTTGTACAGAAAGTAGACTACGGAGTGGCTACAATAGAGCAGAGTGCAGCGTAGAAGCAGGGAAGTTAGTGCAACCTCAGAAGTGCAGGCAAGAAACATGGGAACTCAAGCTGGAGGGGTCATGGCGGAGGTAAAGAAGTGGCCAGATTCATACTGTATTTTGAAGCTGGAAAGAGAATTTGCTAATGTGGACCCTAAAAGAAGACAGATGTAACAACAAGACAGTGACTGAGCAATGTTTAATTCAAAATCACATGGCTGGATAATAAAGCTTTACATAGTCACTGGACCTCTCTCTGATTCTTTGTTTAAATTGTGATAAAACATACAAACCACAAAATTTACCATTTTAACCATTTTTAAGTGTACAGTTCGGTGGCATTAAGTACATTCACAATGTTGTGTGACTATCACCACAATCTATATCCGGAACTTTTTAAAAAATCAAACTTTATTTTTTAGAGAAACTTTAGTTTCACAGGAAATTTGGGCTGAAAGTACAGGGAGCTTCAATATATTCTTGCCCTCACACACCCCAAGCCCCCTGCTTAGAGCTTTCTCATCATTCCAAACAGAAATTTTGCAGCCATTAAGCAACAACTTCCCATTCTACCCCTTCCTCATACCCTGGTAACAGCCCCAGCCTGTTCTACTTGTTGTTTTCATAAATTTGCCTATTTTAAATGCTTCCTATAAGTGGAATCATTTGTCTTTTTGTGTCTGGCTTATTTCACTGATGTTTTCAATGTTCTTCCATGTTGAAATATATATCAACATTTCATTCCTTTTAAGACTGAATAATATTCCATTGTATGTACGACGACATTTTGCTAATCTATTAATTTGTTAACACATTGCTTCTACCTTTTGGCTGTTGTGAATAGTGCTGCGAAGAACATTTGGTGTACAAATACCTGTTTGAGTCCCTGCTTCAGCTGTTTTGGATATACAAGGTGGCACCCCCCCCAAAAAAAAATGGAATTATCTCCTGGGGGACGGACCCCTTGTAATACAGGCTTCCCCCACTAGGTGAGTGTTCTAGGAACCCGTCTGTATCAGTGTGCCAGCTGGCATTGTTGTGAGAGGCTGATCTGACTTCAGTGAATTTGTTTTGAAGACTCTTTCAACACACTTGCCCATTTCATGACGGGTGATTTACGAGCGCACCTGCCCACACTGCACTGAGTGTTCAGAAGTTTTGGACCAAAAGCAGCATGACACCATGCCAACCCATCCCTATTCACCCAATCTTGCCTAGAGTGACTTTTTTTTTTGTTTCCCCAAATAAAAAAAAGTCCTCAAAGGAAAACGTTTTGCTGATGTAGAAGAGGTGAAACAAAAAATGGCAGAATCATTAAAAGGCACCACAATCGAGTTCACAAACTGTTTTGAGCAGGGGAAAAAACATCTCAATAGGTGTGTTGCATCAAATGGAGAGTACATTGTAAGTGACCAAAGCTTAAACATGTGAGAATAAATACACAAATTTTTATGAATAAATTCTGTTTGGGGGGCGGGTGGAATTGCTGAATCATATGGTAATTCTATGTTTAGCTTTTTGAGGAGTCATCAAACTTCTTTACACAGCAGTTGTACCATTTTATATTCCCACCAGCAGTGCACCAGAGTTCCAGTTTCTCTACATCCTTTCCACACTCTTGCCTTCTACTTTTGTGTAATAGCCATCCAGGTGTGAGGCGGTACATCTTTGTAGCTTTAATTTGCATTTCCCTAATGGCTAGTAGTGAGAATATTTTACTGGTTACTGACCATTTGTGTATCTTCTTTGGAGAAATGTGTATTCAAGTCCCTTGCCCATTTTTGCATTGGCTTTTGTTGTTGTTGTTGAGTTGCAGGAATTCTTTATATATTTTGTATATTAATTCTTTACCAGTATATGATTTGCAGATATTTTCTCCCATTCTGTGGGCTGTCTTTTCACTCTCTGTTTTTTTAAATCCTCACCCAGGGACATTTTTTCCCCTTGCTTTGAGACAGAGAAAGTGAGAGTGTGAGAGAGAAACATAGATCAGATGCTTTCTCATATGCACACTGAGTGGAGATCAAACCCACAGCTGGGTATGTGCTCAGGCTGGGAATGGAGCCCAGGTCTGTGGGATGACGCTCTAACCAACTGAGCCACAGTGGCCACGGCTGTCTTTTCACTCTCTTGAGTAACACACTGACGCACAGAAATCTTTAATTTTGATGAAATCCACGTATCTACTTTTTTCTTTTCTTACTCGTCATGTCTAACACAAAGCCAAAACTTATCCTTATGATTTCTTCTAAGAGTTTTGCCACTTTAGCTCTTATTTTCAGATTTCTAAACCATTTTGAATTAATTTTGTGTATTGTGTGAGGTGGCGCTCCAACTTATTCCTTTATACTTGGTTATCCAGTTGTCCCAACACCATTTGTTGAAAACCCTTGTTAAAACTCAATTGAACATAAATGAAAGAGCTTATTTCCATATTCTTAATTCTATCCCATTGGTCTATATCCTATCCTTATGCTAGTAATACACTGTCTTGATTACTGCTGGTTTGTAGTTAAGTTTTGAAACTGGGAAATACGAGTCCTCCAACTTTATTCAAGATTGTTTTGGCTATTCTGGGTCCATTGCATGCCCACATGGATTTTAGGTTCGGCTTTGCAATTTTTACAAAGAAGACAGCTAGGGTTTTTATAGAGATTTGTAGGGAACTATTGTGCCTGCTAAGGGGTCGAGAGTAAGGGTCT